>JARQOC010000007.1:101477700-101496783 GCA_033576535.1 Allobates femoralis
TAATGTAATGTATGTACACAGTGACTGCACCAGCAGAATAGTGAGCTCAGCTCTGGAGTATAATACAGGAGGTGACTCAGGATCAGTAATGTAATGTATGTACACAGTGACTGCACCAGCAGAATAGTGAGTGCAGCTCTGGAGTATAATACAGGAGGTAACTCAGGATCAGTATATAAAGGAACTGCAATGAAATTACAATGTCATTTGGAGTCAGTGAGTTCCAGAAATATTTGATTATATAGAAGGGGTTTGCTGCTTACAGAACACTTCGGCATTGACAGCCACTGAGGCTATTTTGAAGGGATTCTCCTCCGCTAAGTATCTGCAATCTGAGTGGAATGGCCCTTTACGTGCAATTACCTCTCAATCACTTATGTAATGTATGTTTGACTATTTCAGGCCTTCAGGATTGTGTCTCTCAGCAGATTTGATGCCGTCGGTTCCTCCGCTCGTCTCTGGCCGCTCTCTGCACCGTCACCATTATTGCTGCAATTTGCTTGCAATTAATTTATAGGCTGCAAAGTATTAAAAGCTCCATGTATGTGAGTATAGGAAGGGATGTACGGCGTGTACGCAGCACAGACAACCCTCAATCACGCAGCGCCGGGTTCTCAGCCTCGAGGGTAATCAATTTTTTATGTTCACACAATTAAAATTTTTAAGCTGGAAAAATTATTTTCCACTCTGCTGTTTTCCTGTAAATTACTTGTTGTTAATGATCCCCCGTTAAGAGATCCCAGCTGAGCGGCGGCGTCCCCTGCCGATTTTATTGAAGTGAAAAGTGCAGTATCTGCCGACTGACGCCTCCCCGAACCGCTAAAAACATTAGTAATCAGATTTCCCCAATTGACTGGTCAGGACCAGTGACCTCCGAAAATAATTATCCCTGACATTCAGCAATGAAACCCCTCGTTCTTCACACTCCTCATCCTCCTCCGCTCTTTGGTTTGCTGCTCATTCATGTCAGTTTGTGTTGCTGTAATGCTCCTTAGTTCTCTTCGCAAGTGTTGCTACTTTGTGATCACTCCCATCCCCTTTATATGGTCAAACGGCCCAGCATTCCTTGCTGGTGATTGAACTGGCAGTTTCCAGCAAAAAGCTGGAAGCTTAAGTTTGATGTGGTGCCTTCTAATAGGCTGAAGCCAGGACCTGATGACTTCAGATGGACAGCACACACCCACCCTGTCACCCTGGAAATTACTACAGGTCTCTGCTGCTCTAACCTTCGTGGATAGACAGAGCCTTCGCTGATCAGAGTTACTGGTCCTGAGTTTTCCTCTATCACCAGCACCAACTGCAGAGTGAATATGGTGGTGCCTAATGACAGAAGCAGATGTCGCAGGCTCAGGTAAGGATGCGACACCTGTCACTTTATCATCCTGACCTTTCATCAAACTCATTCTGCCTTATCCTTAACTTTTATTTTCATCATGCCTTCCCATCATCCCCACCTTTCTTCTCCATCCTTCACGGCTACCCTGTGCAAACATCAACGGAGATTGTTCTTCTAAATGTACGTTAAAAAAAATCTGATTACTATTGCAGACTGAAGTAGGGAAGGATATTCCAGGACTGGTGCCCAACAAATGGAAACGTACCTAACGAATGGAAACGTGCCCAACAATTGGAAACGTATCTAACAAATGGAAACGTACCTAACAAATGGAAACGTGCCCAACAAATGGAAACGTGCCCAACAAATGGAAACGTGCCCAACAAATGGAAATGCATCCAACAAATGGAAATGCACCCAACAAATGGAAAGGTCCCCAACAAATGGAAACGTCCCCAACAAATGGAGACGTCCCCAACAAATGGAGACGTCCCCAACAAATGGAGATGTCCCCAACAAATGGAAATGCATCCAACAAATGGAAATGCACCCAACAAATGGAAACGTCCCCAACAAATGGAAACGTCCCCAACAAATGGAGACGTCCCCAACAAATGGAGACGTCCCCAACAAATGGAAATGCATCCAACAAATGGAAAACGTCCCAGCAAATGGAAATGCATCCAACAAATGGAAACGTCCCCAACAAATGGAAATGCACCCAACAAATGGAAACGTCCCCAACAAATGGAAACGTCCCAACAAATGGAGACGTCCCCAACAAATGGAAATGTCCCCAACAAATGGAGACGTCCCCAACAAATGGAAATGCATCCAACAAATGGAAAACGTCCCCAGCAAATGGAAATGCATCCAACAAATGGAAACGTCCCCAGCAAATGGAAACGTTCCCAACAAATGGAAATGCACCCAACAAATGGAAATGCATCCAACAAATGGAAACGTCCCCAACAAATAGAAATGTGCCCAACAAATGGAAATGTCCCCAACAAATGGAAATGCATCCAACAAATGGAAACGTTCCCAAAAAATGGAAACGTGCCAAACAAATGGAAATGTCCCCAACAAATGGAGACGTCCCCAACAAATGGAAATGCATCCAACAAATGGAAAACGTCCCCAGCAAATGGAAATGCAGCCAACAAATGGAAACGTCCCCAACAAATGGAAATGTCCCCAACAAATGGAGACGTCCCCAACAAATGGAAATGTCCCCAACAAATGGAAAACGTCCCCAGCAAATGGAAATGCATCCAACAAATGGAAACGTCCCCAGCAAATGGAAACGTTCCCAACAAATGGAAATGCACCCAACAAATGGAAACATCACCAACAAATAGAAATGTGCCCAACAAATGGAAATGTCCCCAACAAATGGAAATGCATCCAACAAATGGAAATGTTCCCAAAAAATGGAAACGTGCCCAACAAATGGAAACGCACGCAATACATGGAAAAATTCCCAACACATGGAAACGTACCCAACAAATTGAAAAGCACCCAACACATGGAAACGCGCCCAACATATGGAAAAACGCCCAATAAATGGAAACGTGCCCAACAAAAGGAAATGTACTCAAGAAATGGACACGCGCCCAACAAAGGAAATGTGCCAACAAATGGAAATGTACCCAACAAATGGAAATGTAACCAACAAATGGAAATGAGCCCAACAAATGTAAGGGAACCCAACAAATGGAAACATGCCCAACAAATGGAAGGGTCCCCAACAAATGGAAATATGCTCAACAAATAGAAACGCTTCCGACAAATGGCAATGTACCCAGCAAATGGAAACGTACCCAACAAATGAAATGAGCCCAACAATATAGAAATGAGCCCAACAAATGGAAACGCTCCCAACAAATGGAAATGCATCCAACAAATGGAAACGTGCCCAACAAATAGTAAAGTGCCCAACAAATGGAAACGTGCCCACCTAAGACTTAGCCAAGCAGGTAATATGTAGCTCACTAATAACAGTCTAGGAGGGATAGAAGTGTGACAAACCTTCAGCTGTGAGAAGTATTTCCATCTATGTAGTGCTATCTCCAAACCAATCACTGGTGAACGTCATTAACAAAGAGAAGTGGTCTCCTTAGAGTTGCCCTTTAAGGATGTCTGGATGGTTATATAGTCAGATTTCCACTGAACTAAGCCACTTAGAGTCTCAACTATAGATATGAAGATTATGTATCCAATGGTCCCGCAACCAAATTAATGTCATGCCAAGGCTGTAACTGGTGTATCTGGATGCATGGATGAGGCTGTTGAGGTCATTTGCAGAAGGTTGCAGCATTGAGCCAAACAGTCAAAATCTTAAATAATGTCTCTGTTCCTTTAAGAGACATCTCTGTTCTAGTAATAGCTGGAGGTCACTAGGACCCAGCGGATCTTCTCTTCAGTTGCCTACTTATATCTCTTGGCTCTCAGGATGCCCTGCTGGTGATAGCTGTTCAGGTGTTTCTGGTTGCATTCTAGCTCAAAGCAGTGTTTCCTGGAGTCTGTTAGTTTGCTGCTTGGATCTGCTCAAGCTAAGTGTGTCTCTTCCCTCTTTGTTTGTTTCCCTTGGGTGTTTCTTTAGTTGGTAGCCGGGCTGACTAGTGATCTCCCGCTCTGATCTCTGCGTAGTTGTGACTAGTGATCGCCCGCTCTGCTCCCGCAACAGTTGCAGAAACTCTATAGCAGTGGTTCTTAACTGGGGTTCGATCGAACCCCAGGGGTATGATGTGTCGGTCTCAGGGTTTTGGCAGAGCCTCCGCCACGGAGGTCAACACACTCCCGACGGCTGCATGTAGATTTATCACTAAAGAAGGGTTCAGTGAATGTGCATATGAAACTGGTGAGTTGGGTACCTCAAACAAGGTTAAGAACCACTGCTCTATAGGGACTTAGGGAAGCCAGGTGTCAGCGCTAGTTTATCTAGGGGTCACCATTTCCCCTTTTGGCCTTAGCATTAGGGATTCATTCCCCCCTCCCTCTCGTCATCTTGCGCTGGGTGTCTCCCTACACCTATTATGTCAGGGTCTTATGGATGCCTGGCATGAAGCACAACACAAAGGAGACAACGGGGTTGGTATAGAAAGAAGGCCCTGGAGATAGGGAGAGGGGAGAGGTTTCACCTCCTGGTACTCACTTTAGTCTATGCCCTGCACTCCCTAACATCCCTATGTGGGTCTTTCACCTATCGCCATAACGTGCCTAAAACCTCACTCACCCTGAACTTACCATGACTAGTGGGAATACCGGCAAGTACAGTAGACTCACCAGTGCAAATAATACATCTCAGTGGAAGAGGAAACAGACAGTGGGAAATAGACATAAACAGAAAAGCACTCCAACTCCTCCAATGCAGCAAGACTCCAGAGCTGCAATAGATCCAACTCCATAGCTTCTTCTATAGACTTTGTCTCTTTCCGAAGTCGTCAGCATAGAAATGGATACTATCACCTGCATCAGCTGATAAGACATGTGACTCACTATAGGGGAGGGGAGTGGACACAAAAATGCTACACCTGAGACTAAAGTTTACAAAGAACAACCTGATAGGAAAGAGTCCTTAACCCCTGCAGCACCAAAAGAAAGTATATACATGTAAATACAAGTAATAGATCTGCAATCCATAACCAGTGGTCTCCCCAGGGAGGACACAGTTGTGACAATTGACCACAAATCTGTATCATTAGATCTTTCTCAGTACAAGGATCGAGACCGGATGTCTACCTCAATTCAACACCAGTGCTCCCATCATCCCTCTGCAGTCAAACACACCTGTACCGTACCGCATGTCGAACTGAAACCGGTCATTAAATGTGCGTGGCCCGCAGTAAAGCATAACCCCTTAATTGATGTCTGGATCCATCTTTTATTCTGCAACATCTAAATAGAAAGTTTAATGACACTGTAATAATGGCAGCAGCAGCAGCGGGGCCCCCCATAGAGAACCGCGGCCCAATTATAACCCTACTAAAATGTAAATGGAAAAGACAATTTACAGTCATTCACACAATTACCTGAATTCTCTATGAAATCCTGAAAATATCCACAACCAAGACTCCAATCCAGGAGACCTCGCAATAATGAGACTAAAGGATATTTATAAGGCATTGTCCTCATAGAAGACTACATTAACCTGCAATGATGATGATGGGGGCTGCGCAATATAATATAGGAACTACACATAGCAAGCAAAAGCCTGGACCCTGAATCTACTATACACACACATAAAAGACTATAATACTGCCCCTATGTACAAGAATATAACTACTATAATACTGCTCCTATGTACAAGAATATAACTACTATAATACTGCCCCTATATACAAGAATATAACTACTATAATACTGCTCCTATTACAGGAATATAACTACTATAATACTGCCCTATATACAAGAATATAACTACTATAATACTGCTCCTATATACAAGAATATAACTACTATAATACTGCCCCTATGTACAAGAATATAACTACTATAATACTGCTCCTATGTACAAGAATATAACTACTATAATACTGCCCCTATGTACAAGAATATAACTACTATAATACTGCCCCTATATACAAGAATATAACTACTATAATACTGCCCCTATGTACAAGAATATAACTACTATAATACTGCTCCTATATACAAGAATATAACTACTATAATACTGCTCCTATATACAAGAATATAACTACTATAATACTACCCCTATATACAAGAATATAACTACTATAATATACTTGCTCCTATATACAAGAATATAACTACTATAATACTGCTCCTATATACAAGAATATAACTACTATAATACTGCTCCTATATACAAGAATATAACTACTATAATACTGCTCCTATATACAAGAATATAACTACTATAATACTGCTCCTATGTACAAGAATATAACTACTATAATACTGCCCTATATACAAGAATATAACTACTATAATACTGCTCCTATATACAAGAATATAACTACTATAATACTGCCTCCTATATACAAGAATATAACTACTATAATACTGCCCTATATACAAGAATATAACTATATAATACTGCTCCTATATACAAGAATATAACTACTATAATACTGCTCCTATTACAAGAATATAACTACTATAATACTGCTCCTATATACAAGAAAATAACTAGCTATAATACTGCCCCTATATACAAAATATAACTACTATAATACTGCCCCTATATACAAGAAATTATAAACTTACATTATATATACTGCCCCTATATACAAGAATATAACTACTATAATACTGCTCCTATGTACAAGAAGTATAACTACTATAATACTGCCCCTATATACAAGAATATAACTACTATAATACTGCTCCTATGTACAAGAATATATACTTATACTATAAATGCTATCGCCCTATATACAAGAATATAACTACTATAATATGCTGCCTATGTACAAGAATATAACTACTATAATACTGCCCCTATATACAAGAATATAACTACTATAATACTGCTCCTATATACAAGAATATAACTACTATAATACTGTCCCTATGTACAAGAATATAACTACTATAATATATGCCCTATATACAAGAATATAACTACTATAATACTGCTCCTATATACAAGAATATATAACTACTATAATACTGCTCCTATATACAAGAATATAACTACTATAATAATGCCCTATATACAAGAATATAACTACTATAATACTGCTCCTATATACAAGAATATAACTACTATAATACTGCCCCTATGTACAAAAATATAACTACTATTAATACTGCCCCTATATACAAGAATATAACTACTATAATACTGCTCCTATGTACAAGAATATAACTACTATAATACTGCTCCTATATACAAGAATATAACTACTATAATACTGCCCCTATATACAAGAAATATAACTACTATAATACTGCTCCTATATACAAGAATATAACTACTATAATACTGCTCCTATATACAAGAAATAATAACTATATAATACTGCCCTATATACAAGAATATAACTACTATAATACTGCTCCTATGTACAAAATATAACTACTATAATACTGTCCCTATGTACAAGAATATAACTACTATAATACTGCTCCTATATACAAGAATATAACTACTATAATACTGCTCCTATGTACAAGAATATAACTACTATAATACTGCTCCTATATACAAGAATATAACTACTATAATACTGTCCCTATGTACAAGAATATAACTACTATAATACTGCCCTATGTACAAGAATATAACTACTATAATACTGTCCTATATACAAGAATATAACTACTATAATACTGCCCTATGTACAGGAATATAACTACTATAATACTGCTCCTATATACAAGAATATAACTACTATAATACTGTCCCTATTACAGGAATATAACTACTATAATACTGCTCCTATATACAAGAATATAACCACTATAATACTGCCCCTATATACAAGAATATAGCTACTATAATAATGCCCTATATACAAGAATATTACTACTATAATACTGCCCCTATGTACAAGAATATAACTACTATAATACTGCCCCTATATACAAGAATATAACTACTATAATACTGCTCCTATATACAAGAATATAACTACTATAATACTGCTCCTATTACAAGAATATAACTACTATAAATAATGCTCCTATATACAGAAATTATAACTACTATATATAACTGCTCCTATATACAAGAATATAACTACTATAATACTGCCCCTATGTACAAAAATATAACCTACTATATATACTGCCCTATATACAAGAATATAACTACTATAATACTACTCCTATGTACAAGAATATAATACTATATAATACTGTCCTATATACAAGAATATAACTACTATAATACTGCCCCTATATACAAGAATATAACTACTATAATACTGCTCCTATGTACAAAAATATAACTACTATAATACTGCCCTATATACAAGAATATAACTACTATAATACTGCTCCTATATACAAGAATATAACTACTATAATACTGTCCCTATATACAAGAATATAACTACTATAATACTGCTCCTATATACAAGAATATAACTACTATAATACTGTCCCTATGTACAAGAATATAACTACTATAATACTGCCCCTATGTACAAGAATATAACTACTATAATAATGCCCCATATAATACAAGAAATATAACTACTATAATACTGCTCCTATATACAAGAATATAACTACTATAATACTGCCCCTATGTACAGGAATATAACTACTATAATACTGCTCCTATATACAAGAATATAACTACTATAATACTGTCCCTATGTACAGGAATATAACTACTATAATACTGCTCCTATATACAAGAATATAACCACTATAATACTGCCCCTATATACAAGAATATAGCTACTATAATAATGCCCTATATACAAGAATATTAACTACTATAATACTGCCCTATATACAAGAATATAACTACTATAATACTGCCCCTATGTACAAGAATATAACTACTATAATACTGCCCTATATACAAGAATATAACTACTATAATACTGCTCCTATATGCAAGAATATATCTACTATAATACTGCCCCTATATACAAGAATATAATTACTATAATACTGCTCCTATATACAAAAATATAACTACTATAATACTGCTCCTATATACAAGAATATAACTACTATAATACTGCCCCTATATACAAGAATATAACTACTATAATACTGCTCCAATATACAAGAATATAACTACTATAATACTGCTCCTATATACAAGAATATAACTACTATAATACTGCCCCTATATACAAGAATATAACTACTATAATACTGCTCCTATATACAAGAATATAACTACTATAATACTGCTCCTATATACAAGAATATAACTACTATAATACTGCCCCTATATACAAGAATATAACTACTATAATACTGAAAATCAGCAAGAATTTGAGATATTTGGCAAAAAATTGAGCAATCTTTTGAGCCACCCTGCCAAGGTCAAAGCACTCTCATCAGGTTGGTCCTACTCTATACTATTTTATTTTAGTTGTGCAATGCGTCCTCCAACATAAAAATATAGTGGACCATAAAGAGATAACATTCACCATCTCAATCCTGCTCTCATAGTGTCAGTCCAGTGCAAGTGAATAAATGGCAACTATGTATAGCTGGATCATTATAATAGTTATTATGTGTTAATTAAACATGGCAGGGACACCTCACACCTACATGTGCCTTATTGTGCAGATACATCATACTGAAGATGGAGGAGACGGGCGGTCACTGAATACTGAGGACGGAGGGAGACGGGCGGTCACTGAATACTGAGGACGGAGGAGACGGGCGGTCACTGAATACTGAGGATGGAGGAGAACGGGGGGCGGTCACTGAATACTGAGGACGGAGGATACGGGCAGTCACTGAATACTGAGGATGGAGGAGACGGGCAGTCACTGAATACTGAGGATGGAGGAGACGGGCGATCACTGAATACTGAGGACGGAGGAGACGAGCAATCACTGAATACTGAGGATGGAGGAGATGGGCGGTCACTGAATATTGAGGATGGAGGAGACGGGCAGTCACTGAATACTGAGGACGGAGGAGACGGGCGGTCACTGAATACTGAGGACGGAGGAGACAGGCGGTCACTGAATACCGAGGATGGAGGAGATGGGCGATCACTGAATACTGAGGACGGAGGAGACGGGCGGTCACTGAATACTGAAGATGGAAGAGACGACGCGGTCACTGAAAACTGGGGGACGGAGGATATGGGCTGTCAATGAATACTGAGGACGGAGGAGACGGGCGGTCACTGAATACTGAGGACGGGGAGACGGGCGGTCACTGAATACTGAGAATGGAGGAGACGGGCGGTCACTGAATACTGAGGATGGAGGAGACGGGCGGTCACTGAATACTGAGGAATGGAGGAGACGGCGGTCACTGAATACTGAGGATGAGGAGACGAGCGGTCACTGAAAACTGAGGACTGGAGGATCTGGGTCACTGAATACTGAGATGAGGAGACGGGCTGTCACTGAATACTGTGGACGGGGAGACGGGCGGTCACTGAATACTGAGAATGGAGGAGACGGGCGGTCACTGAATACTGAGGATGGAGGAGACGGCGGTCACTGAATACTGAGGATGGAGGAGACAGGCAGTCACTGAATACTGAGGATGGAGGAGACGAGCGGTCACTGAATACTGAGGATAGAGGAGACGGGCGTGTCACTGAATACTGAGGATGGAGGAGACGGGCGGTCACTGAATACTGAAGATGGAGGAGACAGGCGGTCACTGAATACTGAGGACGGAGGATATGGGCGGTCGCTGAATACTGAGGAAAGAGGAGACGGGCGGTCACTGAATACTGAGGATGGAGAGAGACGGGCGGTCACTGAATACTGAGGACGGAGGAGACGGGCGGTCACTGAATACTGAGGATGGAGGAGACGGGCGGTCACTGAATACTGAGGATGGAGGAGACGAGCGGTCACTGAATACTGAGGATGGAGGAGACAGGCGGTCACTGAATACTGAGGATGGAGGAGACGAGCGGTCACTGAATACTGAGGATGGAGGAGACGGGCGGTCACTGAATACTGAGGACGGAGGAGACGGGAGGTCACTGAATACTGAGGATGGAAGAGACGGGCGGTTACTGAATACTGAGGATGGAGGAGATGGGCGGTCACTGAATACTGAGGATAGAGGAGACGGGCGGTCACTGAATACTGAGGATGGAGGAGACGGGCGGTCACTGAATACTGAGGAGGAGGAGACGAGCGGTCACTGAATACTGAGGATAGAGGAGACGGGCGGTCACTGAATACTGAGGATGGAGGAGACGGGCGGTCACTGAATACTGAGGATGGAGGAGACGGGCGGTCACTGAATACTGAGGATGGAGGAGACGGGCGGTCACTGAATACTGAGGATAGAGGAGACGGGTGGTCACTGAATACTGAGGATGGAGGATATGGGCGGTCACTGAATACTGAGGATGGAGGAGGCGGGCGGTCACTGAATACTGAGGATGGAGGAGACGGGGTCACTGAATACTGAGGATAGAGGAGACGGGCGGTCACTGAATACTGAGGATGAGGAGACGAGCGGTCACTGAATACTGAGGATGGAGGAGACGAGCGGTCACTGAATTCTGAGGATGGAGGAGACGAGCGGTCACTGAATACTGAGGATAGAGGAGACGGCGGTCACTGAATACTGAGGATGGAGGAGACGGGCGGTCACTGAATACTGAGGATGGAGGAGACGGCGGTCACTGAATACTGAGGATGGAGGAGACGAGCGGTCACTGAATACTGAGGATAGAGGAGACGGGCGGTCACTGAATACTGAGGATGGAGGAGACGGGCGGTCACTGAATACTGAGGATGGAGGAGACGGGCGGTCACTGAATACTGAGG
This sequence comes from Allobates femoralis, assembly GCA_033576535.1. Classification (NCBI taxonomy): domain Eukaryota; kingdom Metazoa; phylum Chordata; class Amphibia; order Anura; family Aromobatidae; genus Allobates; species Allobates femoralis. The sequence goes on from JARQOC010000007.1 coordinate 101,489,458, forward strand.
ATGGAGGAGACGGGCGGTCACTGAATACTGAGGATGAGGAGACGGGCGGTCACTGAATACTGAGGATGGAGGAGACGGGCGGTCACTGAATACTGAGGATAGAGGAGACGGGCGGTCACTGAATACTGAGGATGGAGGATGAGGGGCGGTCACTGAATACTGAGGATGGAGGAGACGGGGTCACTGATACTGAGATGAGGAGACGGCGGTCACTGAATACTGAGGATGGAGGAGACGAGCGGTCACTGAATACGAGATGGAGGAGACGCGGTCACTGATTCTGAGGATGGAGAGACGAGCGGTCACTGAATACTGAGGATGGAGGAGACGAGCGGTCACTGAATACTGAGGATGGAGGAGACGAGCGGTCACTGAATACTGAGGGTATTTACATTTCTCTTTCTTCACTTTGCACTTTGGTAATTGATACAAATCTATTATCACTTCTCATTTGGAAGCTTTCTACTCTGCAGCATTTTTTCCAAATCTGTCAAACTTTTCCACTTTTCCGCACACGTCAGATCCTTACACGACATCAGCGCCGGAGCAATCGGGAAACACCTGCAGGGGCTACAGATGGCGGAGTTTGGTGGAGTGTAAGCCTTCAGGACAAGTTGCCACCCGCAGCTCCATCACACTCTGTGCTGCTATATATAATACCAGGGACTCACCTGTGAATCTCTAAACTCAGGTGGAAGAACCAAATCAGCAAATCTGTAAGAAATAAAGAATAATAAGCGACAGAGAAGAAGATGGAAAAAGTGAGAGGGTAAGGAAATGAAAAGAAGAAAAGAAGAGAAAAGGAGGGCAAGAAGCAAAGGAACAAAGGGCAGATGGATCACTGGAACGACCTCCGAGAATAAATAAAGACCAAAGGAGATATGAAGAAAATATAAAGACCGACAAAATAGCATAAAAACAAAGTGCAGGAGAAGAAAAAGAAGCAGAAGAAAAAGGGATGAGAAGATTAAGAAGGAAAGCAAGATTAAGATAAAGGAGAAAAAAGAAGTAGGAAAACAAGGGGAAGTAGAAGAGGAAGAAAAGAAATAGGAAGAAAGAAAATGAATGAAGATTAAGAATAACAGCAGGATAAGATAATAGAGAAGAATAGAAGTAGAAGGAGAATAAGAAAAACGACATAGGAAAAGAGAAAGAAGAAAAGGAAGAAAAGATAGGAGAAGAAGGAGTAGAAACAGATTAGGTCTAGGACTACACAGTGACCTGTGTGATGCGACAATAAATAGCATTTTTGCATCTAATGATGAGGCCAGAATGAGACTAGAATGAGACTAGAACAGGGGCAAAATGAGGCTAGAATAAGACCAGAATGAGGCCAAAATAAGACCAGAAAGAGACCAGAATGGATCCAGACTTAGACTAAAACAAAACCAGAATGGAGTTGGAACAAGACTATGGTAAAGCCAGAACAAGGTCAGAAGGAGGCCAGGACAAAACCAGAATGAGGCTAGAATGGATCCAGAATAAGACTAAAATGAGGCCAGAATCAAGTCAGAACGAGGCAAGACTAAGCCAGAATGAGGTCAGAATGGATCCAGAATGAGACTAAAATGACACCAGAATGGATCCAGAATGAGACTAAAATGAGGCCAGAATGGAGTCAGAACGAGGCCAAGACTAAGCCAGAATGAGGTCAGAATGGATCCAGAATGAGACTAAAATGACACCAGAATGGATCCAGAATGAGACTAAAATGAGGCCAGAATGGAGTCAGAACGAGGCCAGGGCTAAACCAGAATGAGGTCAGAAAGAGGCCAGGACAAAACCAGAATAAGGTCAGAATGGATCCAGAATGAGACTAAATCGAGACCAGAAAGGGCCAGAACGAGGGTAGAATGAGGCCGGATTATGGCCAGGACCAGACCAGAGCGAGGCCAGAATGAGACCAGAACATGACCAGGACAAGGTTAGGATGAAGTGATGATGAGGCCAGATTGCAGCCAGGACCAGCCCAGAACATGACCAGAAAGAGACTAGAACAGACCAGAACAAGGTTAGGATGAGGTCAGAATGAGGCCAGAAAAAGGTCAGAACAGCATGAAGCCAGAGAAAGGCTCTCATAGAGATAGATGTATGGAGATGTGACCTCCGCTCATTAAACACTAGAGTTGCCAGCAGGTCACTTTTCACTGCAGCCCAACACCCACAGTGGGTGAGGCAGCTGGAAGGTGAGTATAACACTGGTGCGGGGACATGCATTTAAAGCAACACTCCAGCGGAGGAATAACAAAACCCCGAAGTGCGAAAAAGTACAAGAAAAAAAGAACTGATACATTATACATAAGAAAAAGTAACAGGAAAAGAAGAGTGAAAAAAGAAATGATAGGAAAAGAAAGAAAGAAGGAAATAATTACTATGATGACGTGATAGTATTTAAGTATTAAAGAAACCTCCACAGAGGTGGTGGGGAGGGTGATACACCGGACATTGACCCTTATGTAGACTAGACAATCACTCCCATCATCCTACTGAAAGGACCTCGCCTCCAGGAGAGTAATTTTCAATATAATTTTGGTTGTTTCAAAATGATTTCACTGTAGATTATATAACATTAATGACCGCGTATAACACACAAGCAGCCGCATTACAGAATCCGACTGTCTCATCATCAATGCTAAAGCGCCCCCAAATCACAGAATAGTGATCAATACCAGCTGTGAACATCGGGAGCCCAGAGCAAGCGAAACGTGCCGACCATTGGAACGTGCCAGGAATGCAACATTGCACATTGTGGTTGTTTGCTACATTCAGGGGTGTAACTACAACAAGTGCAGGGTTGCAATTGCACCCGGGCCCTGGAGCCTAGGGGGCCCCAAAAGTCTGTTTTACCTATAAAAACAGACTAATGCTATTAAAGATTTGCAATAATTGAGGTTCCGTTGGAGTTTTTTCATCAGGGCCCACGAGGTTCACGTTACAGCACTGGTTACATTATTGTTTGTTACATTCTCATTGTTTGTTACGTTGTCATCATTTTTTTACAGTCGTTTGTTACATTGTTGCTGCATTACATTATAGTTGTTTATTACACTCCCTGACAGAAGTTATGTCTCTTATCCATGTTATGTAAATAAAAGCTTACAACCTGACGTTACATCATCCATTGGTTGTATAAATTTCTCTTTTGAAAGCTGAAACCCTCCAAAATGTGGTTTAGGTTAAGAAAATAAATTATCATCAATGCTGAAATATTGATAATTTAATGAACACAGAATGGTTAGATTTTAGGCAAGACAAAGTTTTGTTGCCCACAGAAAGTAATGTGATATTCAAACAAATAATTAAATTAAAATACAAATATATGTTGCATAACATTGGTGAATGAAGTTGTGGTGCTATTAGACTCATTTAATATTTTGTGTGACTTCCATGAGCTTGAAGGACTGCATCCATGCGGTTCAATAATGATTCATGCAATTTATTAATGAAGTCATCAGGAATAGCAAAGAATGCAGTCTTACATGCCTCTCAGAGTTCATTTAGATTCTTTGGTTTTGTCTTCCAAGCTTCCCTCTTTCATCCTACCTCAAACATGCTCAATGATGTTCATGTCTGGTGACTGGGCTGGCCAGTCCTTGAGCACCTTCATCTTTTTTGCCTGGAGGAACTTTGTTGTAGAGATGGATGTATGAGATAGCGCACCATGCTGATGCAGAATTTGACCCCTTTTATTATTTGGAATGTACGAGGTAGTTAATACCTCTTGATATTTTAGGCTATTGATATTGCCTTCCACCTTGCAAATGTTTCGCACACCCCCATACTGAATGTAACCCCAGACCATGATCTTTCCACCACCAAATGTAACTGTTTTCTGGGTGTATTTTGGATCCATACAGGCTCCAGTAGGTCTCCTGCAGTATTTGTGGCGGCTGTGGTTTAATTCTACTGAAGATTCATCAGAGAAATCCACCTTCTGCCACTTTTCCAGCGTCCATCTGTTTAGCTGTGGGACTTTGTAAATGCCACACAGTTTTTTATTACCCTTTTGTTTAGTGCTGGCTTCTGGGCACTGATTCGACCATGGAGGCCATTTCGAGACAGAATCCTACACATGTTCTAGTTGACACAGGAACTTGAGGTGACCAGGCCTGTTGGAGCTCTGCTGCAGTGGAAGAGGGGCTTGCTTTGGATTTTCTAACCAACAAACGTTCCTCCTGAGCAGTTGTCTTGGGGTTTGCCGGACCAGGGCTTGTCAAACACATCTCCAGTCTCTTCAAATCTTTTTTTAATTCTTTGTACTTGACGCTGAGACACATTAAAGGTGCCAGCCACCTCTGCAGTGGATCTGGTCTTCAGCCTCTTGATAATCAAGGCTTTGGTCGCAGGGTGGATTTTTGGCATGTTGTCAGAGCTCAAGTTGCAGTTCAAGTGAAGGTCTGGGGTGCTGGGATTCTTTTTGACACACCCACTAATTAACCGATCATTTACTGAACATAGGTGAGGATGTAAACTAGGATTGGGGCATATAGGACCAGGTGACAAAACTTGTCTTGCCAAAATCTGACCATTCTGTGTTCATGAAATGATCAATATTTCAGCATTGATGACAATTTATTTTCTTAACCTAAACCACATTTTGGAGGGTTTCAGCTTTCAAAAGAGAAATTTATACAACCAATGGATGAATGTAACATCAGGTTATAAGCTTTTATTTACATAACATGAATAAGAGACATAACTTCTGTCAGGGAGTGTACAAATGTCGTTTGTTAGTCATTGTTTGTTACATTGTCATTATTTCATTGTTGCATTATTGTTTATTAGATTGCCATTGTTTGATACATTGTTGTTAGTTACATTGTCACAGTTTGTACATTATTCTATGTTTGTTTACATTGTTTTGTTACATTGCAGTTGTTACATTTTGCGTTATTACATTATATGGTTTACATTTTCATTGTTACATTGCTCGGGTTGTTTACATTGTTGCTGTTTATTACATTATCATGGTTTCTTACATTTTCATTGTTACATTGTATTGTGGTGTGTGACTGTTCGCAGTCCCCCCTATCCTGGATCTCGGACGCCCCCAGCCCTTCATGACACTTATTATAAATCCTGCTGAACCCGGGAGAATCTGGATGGAAATGTCCGCCGTCTGCTGAGGATATTTCGCTGTCAGGTGCCGGGACATTAACTTTCTTTGACATTTTCCCCCTTACTTAGAAACCATGCCTGCTCTCCTGTCAGGTCTGATACAGCGGAGGGTGGAAGGATCCCTCAATCCACAGCGGATGACATTTACATAGTTAATATTTATTCCTCCCTCACACTCCGACTCCAGGACCGAGGACAGCGGGACACACATATCCCATACTCAATATATCCCCCCCCCCCCTCCTCGCTGTGCAGGTGAAGGGAGCTTCAGGGATCTTTCTGCAGCACATTACACAGGTACAGCTGGTGTTCCTATATGGCATCCCGCTAAATGCTCCAGCAGTGTAAAGTATGGTGGATCTCATTATCGCACTTGGATAACTAAATGTTCTCAGTAGAAGAGGGAAACTGCGGAACTCTCTGACATTGATGTGTACAGGCAGTGGAGTAACTTCAGGACCAGGGGCCCAGTGCAAACCAACGGCCCAATTATTGCAAATCTTTAATAGCATTAGTCTTTTTTCCATAGGCCAAACGGACTTTTAGGGCCCCTAGGCTCCAGGGCCCGGGTTGTGATTACAACCCCAGCACCTGTTATAGTTACACCCCTGCCAATGATGAGCCGACCCTCGGTGGATGGAATCATGACTGCCGACCTCTCGTCCTTCGCTCTGCCGCCGCTCTCATTCACTCATTCTTTCTCTCCCTCCTCAATGCTCTTTTTTTTCACGCTCTTTGCAGGAGCTGAGAGGTGAAATTGGTAATTGTGTTCACTTGTCGCTGCGAGTAGATGTGAGTTTAGGGGTGTGAGGCGCAGGAAAAGAGCACTGGAGTGTAATCTGCGGCGGCTCCCAGCACGGCGCGGGGGATGGGGCAATTAGGGATATGCAGGGGTGCAGTAGACCCCCAGAGATGCCCCCTACTACGCTATCACTGCACCCCAATTGTCATGTTGACTGCTCTGCAGTCCATGTGAAATCCTTTGGCACATTCAGTGTTAATGTCAGAAGCTGCTTCTGTCTATGGGTTTATGGCTTTTCAGGTGGGGGGTGTCAGGTTGCAATGCTGTCCATGCCTCTGGCCTTTAATTAGCTCCCTCTTCCACCAGCTGATGTCGCTGATAGAGTTTCGCTCTGCTCTGATCATGTGTACTGTAGGACATTTGTGTAGTAAGCTGAAGCTTTCCTGCAGTTGATACAGTTGAAGATTGCTATCTTGGGGAATGTGCAGTTGCTATCCGGAGGGTGGAGTTGAAGGGGCGTCAGCCCAGGGCTAGTTGAGGAGCAGGGAAAGGGTAGTGGCCTATACCTCCTCACCTTCAGAGTTACCTCTGGGAGCAGGACCCCAGTTTACAGGGTCAAACTAGCTACCCAGTTTACCTTGCCCATTATTGTCTTCCTGCTTCTCATTCCCTCATCCGCTATGCCACTATCATGACACCACTATACTGGAGACATCACTAGCGCCACCCGTCAGTTATTAATATGGATTCTCTTTCTATGTTTTTATTTTTTTTTCAATAAATATCTATGTATTATTACCGGATGGTTGTGCCAAAAAGGGCAAGTCTGGCCTGAAACGCGTCAATTTAAATTTTGATCCTGTTTCTATGTTTTAATTTATTTCTATCATTTTCTATGTTTTATTACCGGATGGTCATAACGAAAAGGGCAGGTCTCGCCTGAAACGCGTCTGATTTTAAAATGTATCCGTTACTATTGTTACTATTTTAATTCTTTTTCAATCAACCTCTGTGTTATTACTGAATGGTTGTGCCGAAAAGGACACGTCTCACCTGAAACGCGTCAATTTTAGTTTGGATCCTGGTGTCTGTTTTCATTTGTTGCAATACATTTCTATGTTTTATTACAGAGTGGTCATGTTAAAAAGGAAAGGGCACTTCTTGCCTGAAACGCGTCAGATTTTAATTTTTCGTAACTTTCTATGTTTTATTACCGGATGGTCATGTCAAAAAGGCACTTCTTGCCTGAAACGCGTCAAAGTTATGAAAAATTAAAACCCAATGCGTTTCAAGCAATAAGTGCCCTTTTTAACATGACTATCTGGTAATAAACCATAAAAAGTTATGAAAAATTAAAACCTGACGCGTTTCAGGCAAGAAGTGCCCTTTTTAACATGACCAGTCTGTAATAAAACATAGAAATATATTGCAACAAATTAAAATAGAAACCAGGATCCAAATTAAAA
>JARQOC010000007.1:101496883-101566883 GCA_033576535.1 Allobates femoralis
CAAACCTTAATCCCATAGAAAACGTATGGAGGAGCTGCCAAGTGACAGCCTCAAACTCTCAATGATTTATAGATGATCTGCAAAGAGGAGTGGAGCAAAATTCCTCCTGACATCAAACCTCATCAGCAACTACAAGAAACGTCTGACTGCTGTGCTGCCAACAAGGGTTTGCCACCAAGTATTAATTTCTTATTTGCCAGAAGGATCAAATACTTATTCTCCTCTGCAAAATGCAAATACATTTATATCATTTAGACAATGTGATTTTCTGGATTATTTTTGATGATATTCATCTCTCACTGTTAGAATTAACCGACCCTTAAAATTATAGACTGTTTATGTCTTTGTCAGTGGGCAAAGTACAAAATCAGCAAAGGGTCAAATACTTATTTCCTTCACTGTAACAATCGTTCTTCAATGAACACAAATTTTACCGGGAAGTGAGAATTTTGAGTGAATGACCCGTCCTGGAGGAGCGACGCAGATTTCTCTGATAAGATTTCTTACATAGTTTTGTATCTTCGTCTGCTCTATTAATTTATGAATAAAGGTTAAAATGTCGGTCGCCCTTTAAATATTGTTTTTTTTACTTTTTAGCTCTAAAAGATGTGAAATCCATTAAAAAGTTGAATCTGAGCCAGACAGAGTAATCCACCATTAACCTTATTCCAGGCAGGGACTGGAGTGAGATGTGCCAAAAAAAAGAGCAACATTTGGTAAAAAGTCGCATTTTATGAATCTGTCTGAAAACAACTGGAAAAGCAGAGATTTAGTGGAAAACAAAGACTCAGAAAAGAAAAGCTATAAAAATGGTGTAAAACATCTGCCCAGATCTCATGTTTGGCCGAAGTAACGCACCTTTCTATGAAGGCAGGGGCGCAAACTACAACAGGTGCAGGGGTTGTAATCACACACGGGCCCTGGAGTCTAGGGGGCCCCAAAAGTCACTTTGGCCTATAGAAAAGGCTAATGCTATTAAAGATTTGCAATAATTGGGGGCCCCATTGGAGCTTTCGGATTGGGGCTCATGAGCTTTACATTACGCCACTGATCACAATGGTATCCACTGTCACAGCAGCACAGTCATTTCACCCTTTCTTACCATTGTATCCATTATGAATGTTCATTAGATATGGGATGTTTTTTATTATTATGTATCAGCCCTCGGCGCGATCTGGAGCCATGGTAACTTGAAGGATGAATGCTCTGTAGGAAGACCAATCTTTTGCCGGCTTCCAAGCCTAAATACTTCCACCAGGGTCTCCTCAAGCCTAGATACGTCCACCAGGGTCTCCTCCAAGCCTAGATACTTCCACCAGGGTCTCCTCCAAGCCTAAATACTTCCACCAGGGTCTCCTCCAAGCCTGGATACATCCACCAGGGTCTCCTCCAAGTCTAGATACATCCACCAGGGTCTCCTCCAAGCCTGGATACATCCACCAGGGTTTCCTCCAAGTCTAGATACATCCACCAGGGTCTCCTCTAAGCCTAGATACATCCACCAGGGTCTCTTCCAAGCCTAGATATGTTCACCAGGGTCTCCTCCAAGCCTGGATACATCCAGCAGGGTCTCCTCCAAGCATAGATACATCCACCAGGGTCTCTTGCAAGCCTAGATACGTCCACCAGGGTCTCCTCCAAGCCTAGATATGTCCACCAGGGTCTCCTCCAAGCCTAGATACGTTCACCAGGGTACTCTGCAAGCCTAATACATCTCCAGGGTTTCCTACAAGCCTAGATACGTCCAAACCAGGGTCTCCTCCAAGCCTAGATAGTCCACCAGGGTCTCCTCCAAGCCTAGATATGTCCACCAGGGTCTCCTCCAACCCTAGATACGTCCACCAGGGTCTCTCCAAGCCTAGATATGTCCACCAGGGTCTCCTCCAAGCCTTGATAGTCCACCAGGGTCTCTCTAAACCTAGATACGTCCACCAGGGTCTCCTCAAACCTAGATAGTCCACCAGGGTCTCCTCTAACCTAGATATGTCCACCAGGGTCTCCTCCAAGCCTAGATAATCAGAAGCTTGTGTCAATGAAAGGGAGTTTGCACTGATCCTGACATTCTGAAATTGTCCAGCAACTGTGCTGCAGCTGAAGTAATCTGATACTTGTTTCCCACCAGCTACAGTCAGCAGTGTAGGCCACCCACTTTCCCTATATGGATATATGTCCCTATCGGTGTGAAGACGGCTCTGACTGATAATGAACATATGTCTGCTTCAGACACAGTCTAGTGGGACAACTTGTGGAGGTTGAATGATTTCCTTCCAGATTTCATTAATAAAGATATTGAAAGTTATAATCACTTGCTGTACATTATATTAAATAAAATTGAAACTGTGGCTAACGCTTTAGTAGTTGACAACGAGGAAGGACATACTTGTCAACTTCTAGAAAGTTCCATGCATTGGAATTCGGTAGGTTTTGGCAACGCCTTAGGGTTGACAACTCTTCAGAGTCCATGAGGTCTTCTCTTTTCATTGAGAACCTATGGATGGGCAGAGGAAGCAGTTGCTTGTAAGCACATTTCATCTTCTAAAAGTCTGATGATCCGCATCTATTGAGCCAAGTTGTTATGGCTGAGAGTTGGTCATCCATCAGGCGACACAAGGAGTCATGTGCCAGCGAGCCGAGCGCCGTGGGCATTCTCCAAGCCTGCTCCAGTTTACAGCGAGAATAAAAGATGGATTGCGGTCTCTGTGGCCAAGGAAGCGGAACCCAAGAGCTCAGATAACTATGAAGTATTTGACTTTCACGGGTTCCAGTCTCTAAAGGAAACAAGAACATAAATCTATTTCTAGACCTTCCATCAGCCGAGGGGTGGAGGCGCTTTATATATATCTATCTTTTATATAGATGGGTGAGAGGTGCAAGAGCTGGAGGCAAGCCACGAAGAGGGAAAAAGGCGAGAGATCCCCGCTAAACGCCCAGATACGGGAGGTCGTGAATCAAAGTGTCATCTGTGATTCATGCTGTGAATTGCCCCAAACACAAAATAAAATGCACCATTACAGCAGATCGGATACAATTGGCGCAAATGATCGGCCACAGGGTGCAGCGCGAATATCCAATGTGATGTCACTTTGTACTTGACACAACATTGGGATGATCAGGAGCATTGTTCAGACGTGGAGCGATCCGGAACATCAGGCTCACATTCCACACTATGTGCACGTATCCGATGTGTTACTAGAGATCCATGGGCCCCAGTGCATAAATGTCGCCCAGGACCTCACCCCTCTGTGCACATTGGTCAGGTTATGGGCCCTTGTAGCATTCTAATCATATAAAGACTTACAAATGGCACCCCCTCCCCATACATTATGTATCAATGTCTACCCTTCCGGTATATATGTCTCCATCCTGGTATATATGTCCCATCTCCTGGTATATAGGACCCCCTATCCTGTTATATATGTCCCCCATCCTGGTATACATGTCCCATCTCATGGTATATAGGACCCCCTATCCTGTTATATATGTCCCCCATCCTGGTATATATGATCCCCTTATGATGGGTTATATGGTCCCAATTCTAGTATATATGGTCCTCATCCTGGTATATATGATTACCATTCTGGTATACATAGTCCATATCCTTGTATATATGTCCCCCATTCTGGTATATATGTTCCTCCTCCTAGAATATATGTATCCCTCACCCTGGTATATTTGTCTCCCATCTTGGTATATATGTTCCTCCTCCTGGTATATATGTCGCTATCATTGGTATATATTGTTTCCACCCTGGTATATATGTTCCCCATCCTAGTATATATGTTCCTCCTGGTATATATGTCACCCATCCTGGTATATATGTTCCTCCTCCTGGTATATATGGTCCCCATTCTGGTATATATGTCTCATCCATGTATATATATATGTATCCCCCATCCTGGTATATATGATCCCCATCCTGGTATATTTGTCTCCCATCCTGGTATATAAGTTCCTCCTCCTGGTATACATGTCCCTGTCCAGGTATATATTGTCTCCACCCTGGTATATATGATCCCCGTCCTGGTATATATGTCCCTCATCTTGGTATATATCATGCATCCTGGTATATATGATCCCCATCCTGGTATATATGTTCCTCCTGGTATATATGTCCCTCATCCTGGTATATATGTTCCTCCATCCGGGTATATATGTGTCACATCCTGGTATATATAATCCTCATCCTGGTATATAAGTTCTTCCTCCTGGTATGTCCCCATCCTAATATATATGTTCCACCTTCTGTTATATGTGATCTCTGATCTTGGAATATGTGTTCTCCATCCTGGAATATATGTCTCCCATCCTGGCATATATGTTACCCCATCCTGGTATATATGCTCCACCATCCTGGGCCTATCTTGGTATATATGATCCCCCATCCTGGTATATATGTTCCCCCATCCTGAGCCCATACTGGTATATATATCCCCCATCCTAGAAATCCAAAGGAGTAGTGCCAATTGATCCGCGCTGCCGTCAGAGAAGAATGACAGGGAAGATAAGGCTTGTTACGTGTTGCCTCTATATTCCCTACACATTTCGGTGCCGTCCCTGCACCTTCCTCAGGGGTAGGCGCTGGGGTTGGCGGCTCCTGTACCTCGGTCACGGTCGGGGCCCCTGCCTGTATCCCACATCTTGTATTTAGCGCACTGACTCTTCGCTGTGTCTCGCTCCCCTGATCTCACAGATCTCATTAGTGGATCCTTTGCTCTCCGCTGCCCTTTAATATGACACACTGCGGCAGGTCGGGGAGGATGGACCCCTGGAATTACAATCGTCTTATTTTCTTCACCGTTTATACGTCTGACAAGGAAATGAACAATAATCGCGGCGGCGTCATCCCCCGAACAAGAGCGACTGCGAGAAATGATTCCGCAGAAATTATCTATCATAACAGAGATGTTTCCAGACACCGATTTATTTATCAAGCAGGGAAGGATCTCTCCCGGGAGCCGCGGCGGCTCCGTCTCTGCTGAAGCTGCGCAGACGATCGCGGATGATTCTACAAACAATTGTTACAATGTATCCGGAAAAGAAACCACAAACTGTAGGGACAGAAGGAAGGGGATCGACTAGATTAGGTGGTAACTACAACAGGGCAGGGATTGGACCCGGGCCCTGGAGCCGAGGGGGGCCCCAAAAGTCCCTTTAGCTTAAAGAAAAACACTATTGCTATTAAAGATTTGCAATAATTGGGGGCCCCGTTGGAGCTTTCACATCGGGGCCCCTGGGCTTCAGATTGCACCACTGGTATGCGATCAGGTTATGTTCACATGACGCTTTTCTTAGGTGCACTTGGAGAGAGTCCTCTGCAAAAACTGCTCCAAAAACATCCTATTCATTTCTATGTTGAAACGAGGCGCTGTTCATACTGTCGGGTTTTTGAGCATCTCTTAATCTTATTCCAAAAGTACCAAATTAGGGGCGGATTAAGGGTAGCCAGGGGCCCGGCTGTTTATAAGGCCAGGGCCCCCCCAACCTGAACTACTATGTGATATTTGTAAAAGCAAATCAAGAAAAAGTGGCACGTGCATGGCGGCACACATTTATTTCCACCCTTATACACAGTTCCATACATAACATAGAGCTATACTTAATAAAGCAGGGGTGGGAAATTGATTGAACATAGCCCCCCTCATACAGGAGGAGCCCACACAGAGCCCCCCCCGGCTGCATCAGAAGTCTTGGGCCCTGGGCTACCGCCCAGATTGACCTCATTATAGTCCGACTCTGCACCAAATTGTTAAAGGAAGTGAGGGGCCAGTTCTTTAGGAAGCTTTTTTGTTTTTTTCACTGCCCAGAGATCAGGTTTTATTACTGCAGTAGAAAAACGCAGCAAAAAACGCCCTGTGTGAACACAGCCTTAGGTGATTACAATACTTTACAATGCAAGTTAATGAGAAGGCAAAATAAAATACATGAAAGAAGCCTATGTGTCCTCCAAAGTGTTTTGTGGACGCTTCTCCCCCTCCCTAAAAAAAAAATATACCCCTAAAACACTGAGGGAAAAACAGCAGCTCTCTGGCGCCCCCTTATTGTCAGGTCAATCAGGGAATTGACTGAAGACAAGGGGGGTTGTAGCTACCATGCTATTAGCTGGTTATTGAGATGCTTATAGTGAGGATGATGTATATATATATATCACCAGTCCAGGCTGGGAATATACAGGTTCATCTCAATGAATGAGAAGATCATCAAAAAGTGACTTTATTACAGTAATTCAAGACATAAAGTGACACACATCTATTATTACACACAGAGGGATCTATGTCATGTCTTTATTTATGTTAATGTTGATGATTAATGAAAATCCAAAGGTCATTATCTCAGAAAAATTAAAGTAGGGAGGATGAAGGGTTAAACACCGCGCTGCTGTATTCCACCAGACATCAAAGGGTGAATATAATATTGATTTAGTAGTCAATGCGTTTCAGGGCTCCCTGGCCTCTTCCTCAGGACAAATTAATAACATATTGCCACGTCAGGGATGACTGAAACACGTTGACTAATAAATCAATAGTATAGTCACCCTTTGATGTCTTGTGGAACATGGCAGCGTGGTTTTTAACCCTTCATCCACCCTACTTTAATTTTTCTGAGATGGTTCTACTTCTTCATTGGAGTCCAGCTGTGTTTAATTAAACTGATAGGACTTGATTTGGAAAGGCAGACACCTGTCTATATAAGACCTCACAGCTCACAGTGCATGTCATGAGGTCAAATGAACTGCCCAAGGAGCTCAGAGACAGAATTGTGGGAAGGCACAGATCTGGCCAAGGTTCAAAAGAATGTCTGCAGTACTCAAGGTTCCTAAGAGCACAGTGGTCTCCATAATCCTTACATGGCAGATGTTTGGGACCACCAGAAGTCTTCCTAGACTTGGCCGTCCAGCCAAACTGATCCATCGTGGGAGAAGAACCTGGGTGAGAGGTAAAGAAGATCCCAAGATCACTATGTCTGAGCTCCAGAGATGCAGGAGGGAGATGGAGAAAGTTCCACAGTCACCTATCACTGCAGCCTCCACCAGTCGGGCCTTTATGGCAGAGTGGCCTGACGGAAGCCTCTCCTCAGTGCAAGACATAGGAAAGCCGCATAGAGATTACAAGAAATCACATGAAGGATCCCAGACTATGAGGAATAAGATTCTCTGCTCTGATGAGATGAAGATAGAACTTTCTGTTGATAATTGTAAGCGATGGAGAAAACCAGAAACCGCTCATCACCTGCCCAACACCATCCCAACAGTGAGACATGGTGGAGGCAGCATCATACTATGGGGGGTTCAGCTGCAGGGACAGGACGACTGGTTACAATTGGAGGAAACATGAATGCGGCCAAGTACAGAGATCTCCTGGATGAGAACCTCCTCCAGATCTCTGGACCTCAGACTGGGCTGAAGCTTCACCTTCCTATAGACAATGACCCTAAGCCACAGCTTAAATAACACAGGAGCGGCTTCACCACAGCTCTGTGCCCATTCCTGACCGGAGCCACAGCCCGGACCTAAACCCAATGGAGCATCTCTGGAGAGACCTGAAAATGGCTCCACCAACGTTCACCATCCAACCTGACGGCACTGGAGAGGATCTGCAAGGAAGAATGAGAGGATCCCCGAATCCAGGGGGAAACTGCATCATTCCCAAGAAGACTCATGGCTGTACGAGCTCTAAAGGTGCAAATACTCAATACTGAGGAAAGGGGCTGAATACTTATCAACACTGAGCAAAGGGGCTGAATACTTATCATCAATACTGAGCAAAGGGGCTGAATACTTATCATCAATACTGAGCAAAGGGGCTGAATACTTATCATCAATACTGAGCAAAGGGGCTGAATACTTATCATCAATACTGAGCAAAGGGGCTGAATAGTTATCATTAATACTGAGCAAAGGGGCTGAATACTTATCATCAATACTGAGCAAAGGGGCTGAATACTTATCATCAATACTGAGCAAAGGGGCTGAATACTTATCATCAATACTGAGCAAAGGGGCTGAATACTTATCATCAACACTGAGCAAAGGGGCTGAATACATATCATCAATACTGAGCAAAGGGGCTGAATACTTATCATCAATACTGAGCAAAGGGGCTGAATACTTATCATCAATACTGAGCAAAGGGGCTGAATACTTATCATCAATACTGAGCAAAGGGGCTGAATACTTATCATCAATACTGAGCAAAGGGGCTGAATACTTATCATCAATACTGAGCAAAGGGGCTGAATACTTATCATCAATACTGAGCAAAGGGGCTGAATACTTATCATCAATACTGAGCAAAGGGGCTGAATACTTATCATCAATACTGAGCAAAGGGGCTGAATACTTATCATCAACACTGAGCAAAGGGGCTGAATACTTATCATCAACACTGAGCAAAGGGGCTGAATACTTATCATCAATACTGAGCAAAGGGGCTGAATACTTATCATCAATACTGGGCAAAGGGGCTGAATACTTATCATCAACACTGAGCAAAGGGGCTGAATACTTATCATCAATACTGAGCAAAGGGGCTGAATACTTATCATCAATACTGGGCAAAGGGGCTGAATACTTATCATCAACACTGAGCAAAGGGGCTGAATACTTATCATCAATACTGAGCAAAGGGGCTGAATACTTATCATCAATACTGAGCAAAGGGGCTGAATACTTATCAACACTGAGCAAAGGGGCTGAATACTTATCACTACTGAGCAAAGGGGCTGAATACTTATCATCAATACTGAGCAAAGGGGCTGAATACTTATCATCAATACTGGGCAAAGGGGCTGAATACTTATCATCAACACTGAGCAAAGGGGCTGAATACTTATCATCAATACTGAGCAAAGGGGCTGAATACTTATCATCAATACTGAGCAAAGGGGCTGAATACTTATCAACACTGAGCAAAGGGGCTGAATACTTATCACTACTGAGCAAAGGGGCTGAATACTTATCCTCACTACTGAGCAAAGGGGCTGAATACTTATCAATACTGAGCAAAGGGCTGAATACTTATCATCAATACTGAGCAAAGGGGCTGAATAGTTATCATCAATACTGAGCAAAGGGGCTGAATACTTATCATCAATACTGAGCAAAGGGGCCTGTGCTAGTTTCGCCCCTGGTGACATACACGGGGTGTCGGAGCGGTTGTGACATTGTTGGGGGCTGGGTTGGATTTCGGAGGATGGCGTGCCGTAGCTCAGCGGTGCACACCGCCCGGCGGGGATCCACTCCAGGTTAGGATTGCTTTATAAGTGGGCGCTGTAAATTATAAACCGAGTGAACATCTTTTAATTTAGCGCCCACTTATCTCCTCCGCTCAGAGGCCGCCGAGTCCCTGCAGGTTGTGATCCGTATCTCCTAGGACGCGGTATCAGGTGAGCTGCACTTCAGTGTAATCATTAATACAGACCTGGGCCGTGTCTGTGCGTCTAATGGAGCGGGCGAGGAAGACACCGGGCGGCAACATTACCATAATGACGGCAGCAATTACAGCCAGGAAGGACGGGGGCGAGACTCCACGAAAAGACCGCCACAAATGGAGAGACCGCCACAAGTGGAGAGACCGCCACAAATAGAGAGACCGCCACAAATGGAGAGACCACCACAGGTGGAGAGACCGCCACAAAAAGAGAGACCGCCACAAATGGAGAGACCGCCACAAATGGAGAGACTGCCACAAGTGGAGAGACCGCCACAAATGGGGAGACCGCCACAAATGGAGAGACCGCCACAAATGGAGACCGCCACAAATGGAGGCCGCCACAAATGGAGAGACCGCCACAAATGGAGAGACCGCCACAGGTGGAGAGACCGTCACAAATGGAGAGACCGCCACAAAAAGAGAGACCGCCACAGGTGGAGAGACCGCCACAAGTGGAGAGACCGCCACAAATGGAGAGATCACCACAAGTGGAGAGACCGCCACAAATGGAGAGACCGCCACAAATGGAGAGACCGCCACAAGTGGAGAGACCACAACAAATGGAGAGACCGCCACAAATGGAGAGACCACCACACATGGAGAGACCGCCACAAATAGAGAGACCGCCACAAATAGAGAGACCGCCACAAATGGAGAGACCGCCACAAATGGAGAGACCGCAACAAATGGAGAGACCGCCACAAATGGAGAGACCGTCACAAGTGGAGAGACCGCCACAAATGGAGAGACCGCAACAAATGGAGAGACCGCCACACATGGAGAGACCGCCACAAGTGGAGAGACTGTCAGAGTCCATTAGAGCAGGAAGGTCCTGGTGAGACCCTCCCCCACCCCCGGATTCCACCGCCAGATTTTTTTTTCCTTTAAGTACATTTGCCTAATATTTAATTTATAGAGAATTCCCAGGTGCCGCGGCAATAAAGGGCTGAGGGCGGCAGACAGGAATAGGAGGCTGCCGAGCGCCGGCTGAATACGCCTCAATAACAGCCATCACTGCCGGACGTTCAATGATCCTCTAATGGAGCCGCCGAGGAACGCACCGAAGAAAGCCACAGCGGACACCGCAAGAGCAAGAGATAAAGGGGGGCTCTGCAAGAGATAAAGGGGGACTCTGCAAGAGATAAAGGGGGACTCTGCAAGAGATAAAGGGGGGATTCTGCAAGAGATTAAAGGGGGGGGACTCTGCAAGAGATAAAGGGGGACTCTGCAAGAGATAAAGGGGGGACTCTGCAAGAGATAAAGGGGGACTCTGCAAGACATAAAGGGGGGATTCTGCAAGAGATAAAGGGGGACTCTGCAAGAGATAAAGGGGGGACTCTGCAAGAGATAAAGGGGGACTCTGCAAGAGATAAAGGGGGACTCTGCAAGAGATAAAGGGGGGATTCTGCAAGAGATAAAGGGGGGACTCTGCAAGAGATAAAGGGGGACTCTGCAAGAGATAAAGGGGGACTCTGCAAGAGATAAAGGGGGACTCTGCAAGACATAAAGGGGGGATTCTGCAAGAGATAAAGGGGGGACTCTGCAAGAGATAAAGGGGGGACTCTGCAAGAGATAAAGGGGGGATTCTGCAAGAGATAAAGGGGGGACTCTGCAAGAGATAAAGGGGGGACTCTGCAAGAGATAAAGGGGGGCTCTGCAAGAGATAAAGGGGGGATTCTGCAAGAGATAAAGGGGGACTCTGCAAGACATAAAGGGGGGACTCTGCAAGAGATAAAGGGGGACTCTGCAAGACATAAAGGGGGGATTCTGCAAGAGATAAAGGGGGGACTCTGCAAGAGATAAAGGGGGGATTCTGCAAGAGATAAAGGGGGGGACTCTGCAAGAGATAAAGGGGGGACTCTGCAAGAGATAAAGGGGGGATTCTGCAAGAGATAAAGGGGGACTCTGCAAGAGATAAAGGGAGATTCTGCAAGAGATAAAGGGGGACTCTGCAAGAGATAAAGGGGAATCTGCAAGAGATAAAGGGGGATTCTGCAAGAGCAAAAGGCCAGAACTTTGCAAGAGCAAAAGTGGGATTCTGTAAAGGTTAAAGGGGGATTGTGCAAGAGTTAAAGGGGGATTCTGCAAAGGTTAAAGGGGGGATTCTTCATGAGATAAAGGGGGATTCTGCAAGAGATAAAGGGGGATTCTGCATGAGATAAAGGGGGATTCTGCAAGAGATAAAGGGGGGACTCTGCAAGAGATAAAGGAGGATTCTGCAAGAGATAAAGGGGGACTCTGCAAGAGATAAAGGGGGATTCTTCAAGAGAGAAGGGGGATTCTGCAAGAGCAAAAGGGAGATTCTGCAAGAGTTAAAGGGGATTGTGAAAGAATTTTATTCAGCGGGCCACAGACCCCACAATGCTTCTCATCCATCACGTAGGTATGTGAGAGGATCGGTCAGGCTGATATTGCCCTGAAACACTGTAGCAAAATATCAGGACAGGAGAGGGAATTGTGTTGTTGATTCGTATTGTTAGCTTTCATGTTAATGTAACAAATGCTCAGCTGTGAGAAGGATTTCGTCAGGATCAGTCTTCAGCCTCTCGCTGTAAACCAGACGTTTTCATTCACTGACAACAACAACAAGGGTTTAGAATAGTTTCATAAAGTGTGTAAAATAATTCTTTCAGCAGGTTTTTGATACGTTATCTGAGGACAGCAAGCTGTGGGGGTCAAAATACAAAAGCGTCATATGCCAACTCCTATGCTGTTGTATACTTAAACAGAGTGTTTTATCACCAGGATACTATCAATGATGTGACTAGCTGGCTTGTGTTACAATATCAAACTCCACCCTCCTATAGTGACTAGCAGCTCCCTGTCTATAGACATTGTATACACAGAGTCTGGAGTGCAGCATTCTGAGCTCTACTACCTGATAAACCTTAGATTGTGTGAGAACGGCTGCATCCAAAAAAACAAGCCATACATCTTTGGAGTTAAGGTCTCCTTACCTACATTTTACTGTTCTTAGATGAGGTAGCAAAAACCTGCTGAAAGGATGTAAGCCAAACCCTTCACCTATTCTTTCAGGCTTTCAGGCACTTTGTGGCTGGAGTATAGTGACAGTGCACAGGAGCCAGAAACTGAAAAATTGGAGGGAGGGGGAGGGTTTGGCTTACAGCTGAAAGGCATGCCCACAGGGGAGGTAAAAAAACACAACCTCAAATAGTGAAGCAGTGCTGCACATGTCAATCATCTGCTGCCCTGTTTTCCAGGAGTTTTATGACACTTTTCTCTGCAATCAAACATGGAATCATTCAAGTAAAGGTATGATTGCACTCAGCATTCCAGAGCCTGTAAGACACCGGACACCGGCTTCACTTTACAGCCCTAAATCCTACTGGTTGGTTCCTTTTAAAACATGGCAAAAACAGAAAAGACGTATGTTTGACGCGTTTTAAAGTTATTTATCACTAAGTAGCATCACTTCAAAACGCGTCACCCATAAATCTGGATCATCTACCACTTTTGGGATTTCTACAATGTATCACATTATCCACCCAGTAAAGAGATCTGTGCTGATGTGTTTAGCTGAGGATTGTCCAGACTGGATACAATTGTAACAAAGTCTCAGCAGTGACAAGAACAATGTCACGCACAGACAACAGCGCAATACAATAGATACAACAGAAGATGGAAAGGATAGGAAGGCCCCAACACTAGAGAGAGGGAGATGTGTCACCACCTGACACTAACCTGTGTTTGGCCTCTGTGCTCCCTAACACCCCTAGGCGGGTCTTTTCCCCCGTGCTGTCACGTGATGCCTCTCCACTAATCCTGGATAGTACACTTATCACTACAATAGTCTGACACACTAGTGGACACATACAGAAAAGGGCCCCTGGGCAAGAGCAATATATGGGCCCAACAGCTCATCCATTTGCACAATTTCCCTTGGTTTGGAGGCAGAAATGGCCCCCTTATCCCTTGGGCCCTGTGCAATAG
This sequence comes from Allobates femoralis, assembly GCA_033576535.1. NCBI lineage: Eukaryota > Metazoa > Chordata > Amphibia > Anura > Aromobatidae > Allobates > Allobates femoralis. Next base: position 101,510,263 of record JARQOC010000007.1, read on the forward strand.
CACAGGTTGCACAAGTGATATGTCCGTCTTTGGTCTGACACAATGGAAGGTAGACAGACAGAGGAAGAGGATATAACTCCAAACATGTCGGTGGCAGCAAAACTCCAGGACTGCAAACAACACCACACCAGACTGCTTACTCCAAGGTGGTCAGCATAGAAATAATTCTCTATAGTCGGGATATGTTGGACCATGTGACTATTTAAAGTGGAGGGGAGTGGTCACAAACCAGCTACACCTGAGATTGCAGTAACAAGGAACTATCAGAAAGGAATGAGTCCTAAACCCTTCCTGCACCAAAAGAAAGCACAAAAACATTTAAAAACCCAAGGACAGGAGACACTCATGACACGATTGTTTCATATAGATCTCTTAGTGTAATAGAGCGCCCCCCTAGTGGCAGGAAGGCTGCACAGCAGGTGTGTAGTGTCTGATCCTGTAATGATCACCCTTCTTTTGTGTACGGGGTCGGCCCACACATCACTGTCACCCCTCAGCCCAACGCGGCGCACAGAAAATGACTACCATAGAAAAACGCCATCCATCACCGTCCTGACGCCGCGTCCCGGCCGCCGTCCTCACAACCCTCACCCAATTAACTGCAGATTAAACCTGCCCTTTACTTCCAGTCTGCAGAAAATAAAGATTCTTTTTTCCTCATTTTCAATGAAGAGCGGAGAATTTCCAATGCAAATCAGGGATTTCAGCGGATAAAATGAAATTACAGACGGTGCAGAATAGTGCGGGTCCGGGGCGCGGCGCCCCGCCATCCTCCGCCACAGTGACACGTCCACCGCTCTGAGCTCTTGATCCTATAGGAAGGGTAGAAGGTTGTCAGATGTGGAGGGGATGGCGGCTTTTTTTTTTGCTCTGTTCCAGGAGCGTGTGCAGAATTAATCCACCGCTAAGCTGCTCGGATCCTCCATCAAAAGGAAGACGGGGCGCAGCCGGGAACTCCACTATGTCAAGTGATCCCACAGTCTTCCTCACTGATCCGGGGCTAAACCTACCGACTTTTATCTACGAGTCTCCAATTAAATGGACAAGTACCGGGATCCGGACTGGAGAGCGCTCTGGGGGGCCGCCACACTGACGGACGGACGGACGACGCAAGACGGGAAAACAATGTTATCGGGAGGGGAATAATTGTCAGTTACTGACTATATATAATACAGGAAAGAAGAACTCCAACAACTGATGACCACGAGCCCCCGACTGATGTATGCCAGCCCCCGACTGATGTATGCCAGCCCCCGACTGATGTATGCCAGCCCCCGACTGATGTATGCCAGCCCCCGACTGATGTATGCCAGCCCCCGACTGATGTATGCCAGCCCCCAACTGATGGATGCCAGCCCCCGACTGATGTATGCCAGCCCCCGACTGATGTACAAGAGACCAAGAGTGATGTACAAAAACCTCTCATTCATGACCGCGAGCCCCTGACTGATGACCGCGACTCCCCGACTGATGACCGCGAGCCCCCGACAGATGACCGCGACTCCCTGACTGATGACCGCGAGCCCCCGACTGATGACCGCGAGCCCCTGACTGATGACCGCGAGCCCCCGACAGATGACTGCGACTCCCCGACTGATGACCGCGAGCCCCCGACAGATGACCGCGACTCCCCGACTGATGACCGCGAGCCCCCGACTGATGACCGCGACTCCCCGACTGATGACCGCGAGCCCCCGACAGATGACCGCGACTCCCTGACTGATGACCGCGAGCCCCCGACTGATGACCGCGAGCCCCTGACTGATGACCGCGAGCCCCCGACAGATGACTGCGACTCCCCGACTGATGACCGCGAGCCCCCGACAGATGACCGCGACTCCCCGACTGATGACCGCGAGCCCCCGACAGATGACCGTGACTCCCTGACTGATGACCGCGAGCCCCTGACAGATGACCGCGAGCCCCCGACTGATGACCGCGACTCCCCGACTGATGACAGCAAGCCCCCGACTGATGACCGCGAGCCCCCGACTGATGACCGCGACTCCCCGACTGATGACAGCAAGCCCCCGACTGATGAACATGAGCCCCCAACTGATGACCGTAAGCCCCCGACTGATGATCACGACTCCCCGATTGATGACCGCGACTCCCCGACTGATGACCGCGAGCCCCCGACTGATGACCGCGAGACCCCGACTGATGTACACCCTCCTATGACTGATGACCACGAGCCTTCAGCCGGTGGCATACAGTGCCATCATGACGGATGACTTATATTGGGGTCAGTCGTGGTCTCAGCTTTGGAGACCCCCCCATACCGTGCACCCCGTGTATAACCCCCGTCATACCGTAATGAGGTATTTTTAGCTTTTACTCTGAGTTGATTTTAAATATGGATTAAATGAAAAATCCCATCGACCGGAGAACAGAGATCTAATTAATTACTGCGAGCAACGAGTGCAGATGACAGAAATAGAGCGAAGGTGTATAATGGTACTATGTGCGTGTATGTACGGTATGTGTGTATATGTACAGTATAGATTACATACAGGTGTATAACGGTACTATGTGCGTGTATGTACGGTATGTGTGTATATGTACAGTATAGATTACATACAGGTGTATAACGGTACTATGTGCGTGTATGTACGGTATGTGTGTATATGTACAGTATAGATTACATACAGGTGTATAACGGTACTATGTGAGTGTATGTACAGTATGGGTGTATATGTACAGTATAGATTACATACAGGTGTATAACGGTACTATGTGCGTGTATGTACAGTATGTGTGTATATGTACAGTATAGATGACCTACAGGTGTATAACGGTACTATGTGCGTGTATGTACGGTATGTGTGTATATGTACAGTATAGATTACATACAGGTGTATAATGGTACTATGTGCGTGTATGTACGGTATGTGTGTATATGTACAGTATAGATTACATACAGGTGTATAACGGTACTATGTGAGTGTATGTACAGTATGGGTGTATATGTACAGTATAGATTACATACAGGTATATAACGGTACTATGAGCGTGTATGTACGGTATGTGTGTATATGTACAGTATAGATTACATACAGGTGTATAACGGTACTATGAGCGTGTATGTACAGTATGGGTGTATATGTACAGTATAGATTACATACAGGTGTATAACGGTACTATGTGCGTGTATGTACGGTATGTGTGTATATGTACTGTATAGATTACATACAGGTGTATAACGGTACTATGTGCGTGTATGTACGGTATGTGTGTATATGTACAGTATAGATTACATACAGGTGTATAACGGTAATATGTGCGTGTATGTACAGTATGTGTTTATATGTACAGTATAGATTACATACAGGTGTATAACGGTACTATGTGCGTGTATGTACGGTATGTGTGTATATGTACAGTATAGATTACATACAGGTGTATAACGGTACTATGTGAGTGTATGTACAGTATGGGTGTATATGTACAGTATAGATTACATACAGGTGTATAACGGTACTATGAGCGTGTATGTACAGTATGGGTGTATATGTACAGTATAGATTACATACAGGTGTATAACGGTACTATGTGCGTGTATGTACGGTATGTGTGTATATGTACTGTATAGATTACATACAGGTGTATAACGGTACTATGTGCGTGTATGTACGGTATGTGTGTATATGTACTGTATAGATTACATACAGGTGTATAACGGTACTATGTGCGTGTATGTACGGTATGTGTGTATATGTACAGTATAGATTACATACAGGTGTATAACGGTACTATGTGCGTGTATGTACGGTATGTGTGTATATGTACTGTATAGATTACATACAGGTGTATAACGGTACTATGTGCGTGTATGTACGGTATGTGTGTATATGTACAGTATAGATTACATACATGTGTATGACGGTACTATGTGCGTGTATGTACAGTATGTGTGTATATGTACAGTATAGATGACCTACAGGTGTGAATGTATGGGCGTCTGTCTGTGTGTACATTGTCTATATGTTGGATATCCCAATTCTATAGTATCAGGCCCCCCCTGAACACACCATATACAGTATATATACACACATCTATATACATGTATCCGGTGATGTCACAGGGGCCGGGTTCCCCTTTCTATTCCCAGAACTGAGCACTTTCCTCTTTCTCAGATGGGAAGATGAATCCACAGCTCAGCAGAACGCAGTGAAGGGCCCGGGGCGGGCGGACAGATCTGTGAGGTCAGGAGCCGAAATATGATTAATTTATTACCATTCTGAGTGATGGAAGGAAAAGCAGAGAGGCGGGGGAGCTGAGCCGCACGTACCTAAGCCTGTCTGCTGAGTCGTGCATCTAATCCCATCATGGTTAAAGGGGTTGTCCACTACTAGGACACGCTCATCTCATTCCCCATGTTATAATAAAACATATATACTCACCTCCAGGTGCACAGACGCTGGCTGTAGATATCTGGAGTACCCCCCGCCCCACCAGGGCAATGCAGATTCCTGGGCCTGGGTGAACCACATAGAGATCAGCCGTAGTCAGGGGTGCCCCCGTGTCTCTATATCCATCACTTAAGCCATCCTGCAGGTGGCGTCACAGTGCTCTGGGTAGTGTGAGGACATACACTCCAGAAGGGGCATCTGTGGTGCAGGGGTCAGTAGTGCACTCCGGATGGGGGTGGGGGGTGTAGGAACATTTCCTCAGACCTGATGGAATTCACAAGATGCACCGGACGAGGCGGGGGATGCGTGTGGCTCCCTCCGAGTCCTTGGGGGACAACCGGATTGCCGGTGCCCAGGTTGCCCGTACCCGTAATATCTCCTCTCGGTGATTCCCCAAGGTCGTGGTTGGACCTGTTGGGGCCCTCTATTGTGAGGTGTGGTTGGCTGGACTGAGGAGCAGATATCACCAGAGGTGGCCGGAGCGCAGGGGCAGGCTGTGGTCTATAGTCCAGGAGCCTCCTCCATTGTGGTCGGATAGTAAGGGCCAGTGGTGGAACTTGAAGCTCAGGGGCCCCGATGTGAAAGCTCCAACAGGGCCCCAATTATTGCAAATCTTTATTAGCATTAGTCTATTTCTATAGGCCAAAGGGATCTTTGGGGCCCCCTAGGCTCCGGGGCCCGGGTGCAATAGAAACCCCTGCACCCGTTGTAGTTACACCCATGGTAAGGGCTTCCTCGGCCAGGGCTGCGGCTCTATCCACTGTGAGCGGCCTGCACTCCTGGACCCATTCACATATGTTTCGATAAGGAACGCCTGTACATCTTCCACAGTGAAGGCGTTTTCTGCTTCTTCTTCTCTGACATGCCTGGGCCATCTTATGGGCATACATCCTAAACTATCCCCCATGGTGCTGGGCCCTATACGAGTCTGGGGTGACAGCATGGTAATCCAGGATAGTCCGCTTTACAAAGATATAATCCCGGTTCTGCTATGAGTCAATAGTTCGAGCTGTGTATCTAATCCTATCCTGTGTGATACTGTCTGCTGAGCTGTGTATCTAATCCTATCCTGTGTGATACTGTCTGCTGAGCTGTGTATCTAATCCTATCCTGTGTGATACTGTCTGCTGAGCTGTGTATCTAATCCTATCCTGTGTGATACTGTCTGCTGAGCTGTGTATCTAATCCTCTCCTGTGTGATACTGTCTGCTGAGCCGTGTATCTAATCCTATCCTGTGTGATACTGTCTGCTGAGCTGTGTATCTAATCCTATCCTGTGTGATACTGTCTGCTGAGCTGTGTATCTAATCCTATCCTGTGTGATACTGTCTGCTGAGCTGTGTATCTAATCCTATCCTGTGTGATACTGTCTGCTGAGCTGTGTATCTAATCCTATCCTGTGTGATACTGTCTGCTGAGCTGTGTATCTAATCCTATCCTGTGTGATACTGTCTGCTGAGCTGTGTATCTAATCCTATCCTGTGTGATACTGTCTGCTGAGCTGTGTATCTAATCCTATCCTGTGTGATACTGTCTGCTGAGCTGTGTATCTAATCCTATCCTGTGTGATACTGTCTGCTGAGCTGTGTATCTAATCCTATCCTGTGTGATACTGTCTGCTGAGCTGTGTATCTAATCCTATCCTGTGTGATACTGTCTGCTGAGCTGTGTATCTAATCCTATCCTGTGTGATACTGTCTGCTGAGCTGTGTATCTAATCCTATCCTGTGTGATACTGTCTGCTGAGCTGTGTATCTAATCCTATCCTGTGTGATACTGTCTGCTGAGCTGTGTATCTAACCTATCCTGTGTGATACTGTCTGCTGAGCTGTGTATCTAATCCTATCCTGTGTGATACTGTCTGCTGAACTGTGTATCTAATCCTCTCCTGTGTGATACTGTCTGCTGAGCTGTGTATCTAATCCTCTCCTGTGTGACACTGTCTGCTGAGCTGTGTATCTAATCCTATCCTGTGTGATACTGTCTGCTGAGCTGTGTATCTAACCCTATCCTGTGTGATACTGTCTGCTGAGCTGTGTATCTAATCCTATCCTGTGTGATACTGTCTGCTGAACTGTGTATCTAATCCTCTCCTGTGTGATACTGTCTGCTGAGCTGTGTATCTAATCCTATCCTGTGTGATACTGTCTGCTGAGCTGTGTATCTAATCCTATCCTGTGTGATACTGTCTGCTGAACTGTGTATCTAATCCTCTCCTGTGTGATACTGTCTGCTGAGCTGTGTATCTAGTCCTATCCTGTGTGATACTGTCTGCTGAGCTGTGTATCTAATCCTATCCTGTGTGATACTGTCTGCTGAGCTGTGTATCTAATCCTATCCTGTGTGATACTGTCGGCTGAGCTGTGTATCTAATCCTATCCTGTGTGATACTGTCTGCTGAACTGTGTATCTAATCCTATCCTGTGTGATACTGTCTGCTGAGCTGTGTATCTAATCCTATCCTGTGTGATACTGTCTGCTGAGCTGTGTATCTAATCCTATCCTGTGTGATACTGTCTGCTGAACTGTGTATCTAATCCTCTCCTGTGTGATACTGTCTGCTGAGCTGTGTATCTAATCCTCTCCTGTGATACTGTCTGCCGAGCTGTGTATCTAATCCTATCCTGTGTGATACTGTCTGCTGAGCTGTGTATCTAATCCTATCCTGTGTGATACTGTCTGCTGAGCTGTGTATCTAATCCTATCCTGTGTGATACTGTCTGCTGAGCTGTGTATCTAATCCTAGTTGGAGCACACATACACATGCACACACACATGATGCACATACAGGAGGACACGGGGGGGGGGGGGGTGATGAGTTGCACATTATGGCGGCTCATGTCCCCCTGGACCTCCTGGGCAGATTTCTTCCGGGGATTCCCTTGGGCTGGACGTCTCTTTCCTCGGTTCTGGCACTCAGTGACCTCTCAATGCCCCTCGCCCGCAGGACCCAAACTGTGCCCTATAATGGAGCATCAGTCCCATCACCCGCCCCCGGGGACCCTCCCTGGCACAGCCCGGCCCCCGCCCTCCATCTCACTGCCAGGATCCAGCAGGTCAGGTGGAGACATCCATTATTCATAGGCAGCATCTTTACAGGCTGGAAATCACAGTTTCACCATCCAGACCTGCTGCAGCCCCCGGCCCCCAGCACCGAAACATTCACAGCCCCCGCCCCAGCACCGGCTCATCCACAGACCCCCACCCCAGCACCGGCCCATCCACAGACCCCCACCCAGCACCGGCCCATCCACAGACCCAACCCCAGCACCGGCCCATCCACAGACCCCACCCCAGCACCAACTCATCCACAGACCCAACCCCAGCACCGGCCCATCCACAGACCTCACCCCAGCACCGGCCCATCCACAGACCCCACCCCAGCATCGGCCCATCCACAGAACCCACCCCAGCATCGGCCCATCCACAGAACCCACCCCAGCATCGGCCCATCCACAGACCCACCCCAGCACCAACTCATCCACAGACCCAACCCCAGCACCGGCCCATCCACAGACCCAACCCCAGCACCGGCCCATCCACAGACCCCACCCCAGCATCGGCCCATCCACAGAACCCACCCCAGCATCGGCCCATCCACAGACCCCACCCCAGCACCGGCCCATCCACAGACCCCACCCCAGCACCAACTCATCCACAGACCCAACCCCAGCACCGGCTCATCCACAGACCCAACCCCAGCACCGGCCCATCCACAGACCCCACCCCAGCATCGGCCCATCCACAGAACCCACCCCAGCATCGGCCCATCCACAGACCCCACCCCAGCACCGGCTCATCCACAGACCCCACCCCAGCACCGGTCCATCCACAGACCCCACCCCAGCACCGGCTCATCCACAGACCCCCCCCAGCACCGGCCCATCCATAGACCCCACCCCAGCACCAGCCCATCCACAGACCCCACCCCAGCACCGGCCCATCCACAGACCCAACCCCAACACCAGCCCATCCACAGACCCCACCCCAGCATCGGCCCATCCACAGACCCCACCCCAGCATCGGCCCATCCACAGACCCCACCCCAGCACCGACCCATCCACAGACCCCACCCCAGCACCGACTCATCCACAGACCCCCACCCCAGCATCGGCCCATCCACAGACCCCACCCCAGCACCGGCCCATCCACAGACCCCACCCCAGCACCGGCCCATCCACAGACCCCACCCCAGCACCGGCCCATCCACAGACCCCACCCCAGCACCGGCCCATCCACAGACCCCACCCCAGCACCGGCTCATCCACAGACCCCACCCCAGCACCGGTCCATCCACAGACCCCACCCCAGCACCGGCTCATCCACAGACCCCACCCCAGCACCGGCCCATCCATAGACCCCACCCTAGCACCAGCCCATCCACAGACCCCACCCCAGCACCGGCCCATCCACAGACCCAACCCCAACACCAGCCCATCCACAGACCCCACCCCAGCATCGGCCCATCCACAGACCCCACCCCAGCATCGGCCCATCCACAGACCCCACCCCAGCACCGACCCATCCACAGACCCCACCCCAGCACCGACTCATCCACAGACCCCCACCCCAGCATCGGCCCATCCACAGACCCCACCCCAGCACCGGCCCATCCACAGACCCCACCCCAGCACCGGCCCATCCACAGACCCCACCCCAGCACCGGCCCATCCACAGACCCCACCCCAGCACCAGCCCAGCAGGGGGCTCCGATCCCTCTGCACACTGAGGTCCGGCTATTTTAGGAATTTGCACAAGCAACACATGGAGGGAGTTGCATCTTCTGTTTGCTTCATTGAGTGATGCAAGATTCCTGCCACTTTATTAAACACCATCTCCTTAAAGGGAAAGTCCATCCTTGCAGGAAACCTTCCATAGTCAGATGTTTGGAAATTACACTTTGCTGATTAACTGAAGTGCAGCGACGTAACCTGAAGCTCAGGGGCCCCGATGGGAAAGCTCCACCGGGGCCCCCAATTATTGTAAATCTTTAATAGCATTAGTCTTTTCCTATAGGCCAAAGGGACTTTTGGGGCCCCCTAGACTCCAGGGCCCGGCTGTGATTGCCACCCCTGCACCTGTTGTAGTTACACCCCTGCTGCATTGTCTTCTGAAGGTCCCTCCTATAGGGCCCCATCATGGCAGAGGACAAATTCCCTATTCTTTCTGCCTCTGGTGCTCATTACTGCCCCCTGCTGTTCAGTACCAAGAGGAGCAGGGGAAGGGCAGTGACAATTACTCTGAACACATTTATGATTTAGGGAACCGGTTGTCACCAGTGAAGCCCATCATGTGCACATTAAGGCTCGGACTTTGGGAGTTGAATGAATAAAACTTCCCAGTATCGTCCTACAAACAGAATTTATAAGAGGATGAGGTCAGGCCCCAGCTCCTCCAACAACTCACTGCATGGTTGTCACAGGTGTCTACTGCCCTGGGGAGACCTCTGGCAAGACTGGGACCTGAAGCTGAAACTCCTAATGGATCAAGTCCATAAATTGTATTTAAATATACATACTTTCTTTTGTTACTTTCCTGTCTGGTTGTTGTTAGTAGCACAATCTCAGCTTACGATTTTGATGACCACTCCCCTCCGCTATAAAGAGTCACATGTTTGCTTAGTTGATGCTGCTGATAGAATCTCATTCTTTGCTGACCATTTGGGAAGGAGTCAGTCTGTGGATGAAGTTGCAGTCGTTATTTGCAGCTGTGGTGTTTTGCTGCTATTGTGGAGTTCTGGAGTTTATCCTTTTTATTGTTATTTTTCCTTGTCTATCTCCCTTCCTCATGTTGTATTTATGTAGAGGTGAGGCTAGTATCCTAAGCAGGGTAGGTTCAGAGTGAGTGAGGGCCTGGGCACATGATGGGAATGGGTGGGGGGAAGGACCCGCAGAGGGACAGTAGGGCGCTTAGGGTGCACACACAGGTGTCAGGAGGTGACTCCTTTCCCTATTTCCAGGGCCTTCTTTCCATACTATCACTGTTGTCTCTATTGTATTGTGCCCAGGGTGGTTTATTTGGAGTCGAATTCAGGGACGTTGAGGAGTCGGAGGTTTGGCTTAATGACTCCACAGCCCTGTTTGTGCCGCATGTTGGCCATCCGTATGCTCTGTCGTGACAATGGTACCTGAATACCAAGAATGGAGCAGATGGCGCAGACGCTATATCTGGGTATGGTCTTGCAGGTCAATAGTATAAATAATAAAAGCTCATAGAGTGTCAATATAAATGACCCATGGGCACGACCCAGGCACCAGGTGTCTAAATCTAGGGCCACAGAGGTCGCTCTGGTCGTCCCTGGTGCAAGGTTTTATGTACAGTATCCAGATATACAGTTCTAGTGCAAGGTATGCAGAGGCGGAGGGGCGCAGCCTGGCAGAGTCAGGGGTGACAGCTCCTCACATCCCAGATCCATCACTCGCACTCTCATTACCTGCAGCACAGAGAGCACAGAGCGTCTCCCCCATCATAACCCGAGACATTAATTATGTGCTGACAGCCCTCAAACTGTCGCTGCAGAGATGACAGAGAAGGCAGCACACAATGGAGGGGAGCGGGCACTGCCAGCAAAATCTGCAGCTGGAGACAGCGCCCAGGTGGATGGATTGTAAGCTCCGCAGGACACAATGGACCGTGGTGCTGCAGACACCTGGGCGACATCAGAGCGGAAGAAAATCCCAAATGCTACCGGGTTTTCAGACAGATGTTGAGTCTCCAATGGAACAGATTCAAATGTAGAGACTCAAATCACTGAACCTACAGATCTCTCATCTCCTAGAAGAAATGGAGACGCCAAAACCCCGGAGAAAACTGCAGAAATGTGCAGAGATGAGAATCCTGACAGCAGCAACATCAATCCGTCATAACAAGATATTACTGCAACCCCTTCCCGTAATACAGTGATACTACATCACCACGAGCAAGCAACATTCCCCTCATCACCCTGTAAAGACAAGGGGAGTGATAATATAAGTACAGATATATAGTCCGGCCACATATATAACTACTATAACACTGCCCCTATATACAAGAATAAAACTACTATAATACTGCCCTATATACAAGAATATAACTACTATAATACTGCCCCTATGTACAAGAATATAACTACTATAATACTGGTCCTATGTACAAGAATATAACTACTATAATACTGGTCCTATGTACAAGAATATAACTACTATAATACTGCCCCTATATACAAGAATATAACTACTATAATACTGCCCCTATATACAAGAATATAACTACTATAATACTGCTCCTATGTACAAGAATATAACTACTATAATACTGCTCCTATGTACAAGAATATAACTACTATAATACTGCCCCTATATACAAGAATATAACTACTATAATACTGCCCCTATATACAAGAATATAACTACTATAATACTGCTCCTATGTACAAGAATATAACTACTATAATACTGCTCCTATATACAAGAATATAACTACTATAATACTGCCCCTATGTACAAGAATATAACTACTATAATACTGGTCCTATGTACAAGAATATAACTACTATAATACTGGTCCTATGTACAAGAATATAACTACTATAATACTGCCCCTATATACAAGAATATAACTACTATAATACTGCCCCTATATACAAGAATATAACTACTATAATACTGCTCCTATATACAAGAATATAACTACTATAATACTGCTCCTATGTACAAGAATATAACTACTATAATACTGCCCCTATATACAAGAATATAACTACTATAATACTGCTCCTATATACAAGAATATAGCTACTATAATACTGCCCCTATATACAAGAATATAACTACTATAATACTGCCCTATATACAAGAATATAACTACTATAATACTGCTCCTATATACAAGAATATAGCTACTATAATACTGCCCCTATGTACAAGAATATAACTACTATAATACTGCTCCTATGTACAAGAATATAACTACTATAATACTGCTCCTATATACAAGAATATAAACTACTATAATACTGCCCCTATGTACAAGAATATAACTACTATAATACTGCTCCTATATACAAGAATATAACTACTATAATACTGCTCCTATATACAAGAATATAACTACTATAATACTGCTCCTATATACAAGAAAATAACTACTATAATACTGCCCCTATGTACAAGAATATAACTACTATAATACTGCTCCTATATACAAGAATATACCGTAACTACTATAATACTGCTCTTATATACAAGAAAATAACTACTATAATACTGCCCCTATGTACAAGAATATAACTACTATAATACTGCTCCTATATACAAGAAAATAACTACTATAATACTGCCCCTATGTACAAGAATATAACTACTATAATACTGCTCCTATATACAAGAATATAACTACTATAATACTGCCCCTATATACAAGAATATACCTACTATAATACTGCCCCTATATACAAGAATATACCTACTATAATACTGCTCCTATATACAAGAATATAACTACTATAATACTGCCCATATATACAAGAATATACCTACTATAATACTGCCCCTATATACAAGAATATACCTACTATAATACTGCTCCTATATACAAGAATATAACTACTATAATACTGCCCCTATATACAAGAATATACCTACTATAATACTGCTCCTATATACAAGAATATAACTACTATAATACTGCTCCTATATACAAGAATATAACTACTATAATACTGCCCCTATGTACAAGAATATAACTACTATAATACTGCCCCTATGTACAAGAATATAACTACTATAATACTGCCCTATGTACAAGAATATAACTACTATAATACTGCCCTATGTACAAGAATATAACTACTATAATACTGCCCTATGTACAAGAATATAACTACTATAATACTGCCCCTATATACAAGAATATAACTACTATAATACTGCCCCTATGTACAAGAATATAACTACTATAATACTGCCCCTATATACAAGAATATAACTACTATAATACTGCTCCTATATATAAGAATATAACTACTATAATACTGCTCCTATATACAAGAATATAACTACTATAATACTGCTCCTATGTACAAGAATATAACTACTATAATACTGCTCCTATGTACAAGAATATAACTACTATAATACTGCTCCTATATACAAGAATATAACTACTATAATACTGCTCCTATATACAAGAATATATCTACTATAATACTGCTCCTATATACAAGAAAATAACTACTATAATACTGCCCTATGTACAAGAATATAACTACTATAATACTGCTCCTATATACAAGAAAATAACTACTATAATACTGCCCCTATGTACAAGAATATAACTACTATATAATACTGCTCCTATATACAAGAAAATAACTACTATAATACTGCCCCTATGTACAAGAATATAACTACTATAATACTGCTCCTATATACAAGAATATAACTACTATAATACTGCTCCTATATACAAGAATATAACTACTATTATACTGATCCTATGTACAAGAATATAACTACTATAATACTGCTCCTATATACAAGAATATAACTACTATAATACTGCCCCTATATACAAGAATATACCTACTATAATACTGCCCCTATATACAAGAATATACCTACTATAATACTGCTCCTATATACAAGAATATAACTACTATAATACTGCCCCTATATACAAGAATATACCTACTATAATACTGCCCCTATATACAAGAATATACCTACTATAATACTGCTCCTATATACAAGAATATAAACTACTATAATACTGCTCCTATGTACCAGAATATAACTACTATAATACTGCCCCTATGTACAAGAATATAACTACTATAATTACTGCCCCTATATACAAGAATATAACTACTATAATACTGCTCCTATATACAAGAATATAACTACTATAATACTGCTCCTATATACAAGAATATAACTACTATAATAATGCACCTATATACAAGAATATTACTACTATAATACTGCCCTATATACAAGAATATAACTACTATAATACTGCTCCCATATACTAGAATATAACTACTATAATACTGCCCCTATATACAAGAATATAACTACTATAATACTGTTCCTATATACAAGAATATAAACTACTATAATACTGCTCCTATATACAGGAATTATAACTACTATAATACTGCTCCTATGTACCAGAATATAACTACTATAATACTGCTCCTATGTACAAGAATATAACTACTATAATACTGCCCCTATGTACAAGAATATAACTACTATAATACTGCTCCTATGTACAAGAATATAACTACTATAATACTGCCCCTGTATGCAAGAATATAACTACTATAATACTGCTCCTATATACAAGAAAATAACTACTATAATACTGCCCCTATGTACAAGAATATAACTACTATAATACTGCTCCTACATACAAGAATATAACTACTATAATACTGCTCCTATATACAAGAATATATCTACTATAATACTGCTCCTATATACAAGAAAATAACTACTATAATACTGCCCCTATGTACAAGAATATAACTACTATAATACTGCTCCTATATACAAGAATATAACTACTATAATACGCTCCTATTACAAGAATATACTACTAAATACTGACTCCTATATACAGATTATACTATATCTGCTCCTATATACAGAGAAATAACTACTATAATACTGCCCCTATGTACACAGAATATAACTACTATAATACTGCTCCTATTACAAGAATATAAACTACTATAATACTGCCCCTATGTACAAGAATATAACTACTATAATACTGCTCCTATATACAAGAAAATAACTAATACTATAATACTGCTCTATGTACAAGAATATAACTACTATAATACTGCTCCTATATACAAGAATATAACTACTATAATACTGCTCCTATATACAAGAAAAATAAACTAATCTATATAAATACTGACTCCTATGTACTAAGATATAAAGCTTAATACTATATACTGCTCCTATATACAAGAATATAACTACTATAATACTGCCCCTATATACAAGAATATATCCTACTATAATACTGCTCCTATATACAAGAATATAACTACTATAATACTGCCCTATATACAAGATTAACTACTATAAACTCCATCAAGAATATAACTACTATAATACTGCTCCTATATACAAGAATATAACTACTATAATACTGCTCCTATATACAAGAATATATCTACTATAATACTGCTCCTATATACAAGAATATAACTACTATAATACTGCCCCTATGTACAAGAATATAACTACTATAATAATGCTCCTATATACAAGAATATAACTACTATAATACTGCCCTATTACAAAGAATATAAAACTACTATAATATGCTCCTATATACAAGAAAAAATTAACTACTATAATACTGCCCTATATACAAGAATATAACTACTATAATACTGCTCCTATATACAAGAATATAACTACTATAATACTGCTCCTTATATACAGAATATAACTACTATTAATACTGCCCTATGTACAAGAATATAACTACTATAATACTGCTCCTATATACAAGAATATAAACTACATAATTACTGCCCCTATATACAAGAATATACACTACTATAATACTGCCCCTATGTACAAGAATATAACTACTATAATACTGCTCCTATATACAAGAATATAACTACTATAATACTGCCCCTATGTACAAGAATATAACTACTATAATACTGCTCCTATGTACAAGAATATAACTACTATAATACTGCCCCTGTATGCAAGAATATAACTACTATAATACTGCTCCTATATACAAGAAAATAACTACTATAATACTGCCCCTATGTACAAGAATATAACTACTATAATACTGCTCCTACATACAAGAATATAACTACTATAATACTGCTCCTATATACAAGAATATATCTACTATAATACTGCTCCTATATACAAGAAAATAACTACTATAATACTGCCCCTATGTATAAGAATATAACTACTATAATACTGCTCCTATATACAAGAATATAACTACTATAATACTGCTCCTATATACAAGAAAATAACTACTATAATACTGCCCCTATGTACAAGAATATAACTACTATAATACTGCTCCTATATACAAGAAAATAACTACTATAATACTGCCCCTATGTACAAGAATATAACTACTATAATACTGCTCCTATATACAAGAATATAACTACTATAATACTGCTCCTATATACAAGAATATAACTACTATAATACTGCTCCTATGTACAAGAATATAACTACTATAATACTGCTCCTATATACAAGAAAATAACTACTATAATACTGCCCTATGTACAAGAATATAACTACTATAATACTGCTCCTATATACAAGAATATCTTATATATAAAAACCCGAAGGCCACTTCCGGAGAAGGCCACGCCCACTTCCGTGATGGTCGTCGCCCAGGCTCATCCAGTGCACTGTAGCCTGGCTGCCCCCGGCTACAGGCACCGGCACACGGAACGTTCCGATCTCGGAAGTTCCGTGTGCCCTCCAGCCACTCCCCTCCACCCTCTGCCCTCCAGCCAGTAGCTACATACCGGGGGGGGGCAGGGGGGCCCATTGCCCGCCACCTCGGAGGGCCACACACACCCTGGGGGTACCCGTGCTCCCTGCCGTGTGCCTGGAGAGGAGGGAGGGCGGGACTTCCTCTCCTGCAGCTCTGCCCGCCCCTCCTCTCCTCCTACACCCGGCCACCGGTAAGTCTGCAGCCATACACGCTGCTCTGCCCTCCAGCCTGTGTGCCCCCACTGCCCTCTCCCCTCCAGCCTGTGTGCCCCCACTGCCCTCTAGCCTGTGTGCCCCCACTGCCCTCTGCACTCCAGCCTGTGTGCCCCCACTGCCTCTGCCCTCCAGCCTGTGTGCCCCCACTGCCCTCCAGCCTGTGTGCCCCCACTGCCCTCTGCCCTCCAGCCTGTGTGCCCCCACTGCCCTCCAGCCTGTGTGCCCCCACTGCCCTCTGCCCTCCAGCCTGTGTGCCCCCACTGCCCTCCAGCCTGTGTGCCCCCTCTGCCCTCCAGCCTGTGTGCCCCCACTGCCCTCCAGCCTGTGTGCCCCCACTGCCCTCTGCCCTCCAGCCTGTGTGCCCCCACTGCCCTCTGCCCTGCAGCCTGTGTGCCCCCACTGCCCTCTGCCCTCCAGCCTGTGTGCCCCCTCTGCCCTCCAGCCTGTGTGCCCCCTCTGCCCTCTGCCCTCCAGCCTGTGTGCCCCCTCTGCCCTCCAGCCTGTGTGCCCCCTCTGCCCTCCAGCCTGTGTGCCCCCACTGCCCTCTCCCCTCCAGCCTGTGTGCCCCCACTGCCCTCTAGCCTGTGTGCCCCCACTGCCCTCTGCACTCCAGCCTGTGTGCCCCCACTGCCCTCTGCCCTCCAGCCTGTGTGCCCCCACTGCCCTCCAGCCTGTGTGCCTCCACTGCCCTCTGCCCTCCAGCCTGTGTGCCCCCACTGCCCTCCAGCCTGTGTGCCCCCACTGCCCTCTGCCCTCCAGCCTGTGTGCCCCCACTGCCCTCCAGCCTGTGTGCCCCCTCTGCCCTCCAGCCTGTGTGCCCCCCTGCCCTCCAGCCTGTGTGCCCCCACTGCCCTCTGCCCTCCAGCCTGTGTGCCCCCACTGCCCTCTGCCCTGCAGCCTGTGTGCCCCCACTGCCCTCTGCCCTCCAGCCTGTGTGCCCCCTCTGCCCTCCAGCCTGTGTGCCCCTCTCTGCCCTCTGCCCTCCAGCCTGTGTGCCCCCTCTGCCCTCCAGCCTGTGTGCCCCCTCTGCCCTCCAGCCTGTGTGCCCCCACTGCCCTCTGCCCTCCATCCTGTGTGCCCCCACTGCCCTCTGCCCTCCAGCCTGTGTGCCCCCTCTGCCCTCCAGCCTGTGTGCCCCCACTGCTCTCTGCCCTCCAGGCTGTGTGCCCCCACTGCCCTCTGCCCTCCAGGCTGTGTGCCCCCACTGCCCTCTGCCCTCCAGCCTGTGTGCCCCCTCTGCCCTCCAGCCTGTGTGCCCCCACTGCCCTCTGCCCTCCAGCCTGTGTGCCCCCACTGCCCTCTGCCCTCCAGCCTGTGTGCCCCCTCTGCCCTCCAGCCTGTGTGCCCCCAATGCCCTCTGCCCTCCAGCCTGTGTGCCCCCTCTGCCCTCCAGCCTGTGTGCCCCCACTGCCCTCTGCCCTCCAGCCTGTGTGCCCCCACTGCCTCTGCCCTCCAGCCTGTGTGCCCCCACTGCCCTCTGCCCTCCAGCCTGTGTGCCCCCTCTGCCCTCCAGCCTTTGTGCCCCCACTGCCCTCTGCCCTCCAGCCTGTGTGCCCCCACTGCCCTCCAGCCTGTGTGCCCCCACTGCCCTCTGCCCTCCAGCCTGTGTGCCCCCTCTGCCCTCCAGCCTGTGTGCCCCCACTGCCCTCTGCCCTCCAGCCTGTGTGCCCCCACTGCCCTCTGCCCCCTCCAGCCGTCCTCTGCCCTCTCCAGCCGTCCTCTGCCCCCTCTGCCCCCTCCAGCCGTCCTCTGCCCTCTCCAGCCGTCCTCTGCCCCCTCCAGCCGTCCTCTGCCCCCTCCAGCCGTCCTCTGCCCCCTCCAGCCGTCCTCTGCCCCCTCCAGCCGTCCTCTGCCCTCTCCAGCCTCCAGCCGTCCTCTGCCCTCTCCAGCCTCCAGCCGTCCTCTGCCCTCTCCAGCCTCCAGCCGTCCTCTGCCCTCTCCAGCTCTCCAGCCGTCCTCTCCCTCTCCAGCCTCCAGCCGTCCTCTGCCCTCTCCAGCCTCCAGCCGTCCTCTGCCCTCTCCAGCCTCCAGCCGTCCTCTGCCCTCTCCAGCCTCCAGCCGTCCTCTGCCCTCTCCGCCTCCAGCCGTCCTCTGCCCTCTCCAGCCTCCAGCCGTCCTCTGCCCTCTCCAGCCTCCAGCCGTCCTCTGCCCTCTCCAGCCTCCAGCCGGCCTCTGCCCTCTCCAGCCTCCAGCCGTCCTCTGCCCCTCCAGCCGTCCTCTGCCCCCTCCGGCCGTCCTCTGCCCCCTCCGGCCGTCCTACTGCCCTCTCCGGCCGTCCTCTGCCCCTTCCGGCCGTCTCTGCCCCCTCCGGCCGTCCTCTGCCCTCTCCGGCCGTCCTCTGCCCTCTCCGGCCGTCCTCTGCCCTCTCCGGCCGTCCTCTGCCCTCTCCGGCCGTCCTCTGCCCTCTCCAGCCGGCCTCTGCCCTCTCCAGCCTCCAGCCGGCCTCTGCCCTCTCCAGCCTCCAGCCGGCCTCTGCCCTCTCCAGCCTTCAGCCGGCCTCTGCCCTCTCCAGCCTCCAGCCGGCCTCTGCCCTCTCCAGCCTCCAGCCGGCCTCTGCCCTCTCCAGCCTCCAGCCGGCCTCTGCCCTCTCCAGCCTCCAGCCGGCCTCTGCCCTGTCCAGCCTCCAGCCGGCCTCTGCCCTCTCCAGCCTCCAGCCGGCCTCTGCCCTCTCCAGCCTCCAGCCGTCCTCTGCCCTCTCCAGCCTCCAGCCGTCCTCTGCCCTCTCCAGCCTCCAGCCATCCTCTGCCCTCTCCAGCCTCCAGCCGTCCTCTGCCCTCTCCAGCCTCCAGCCGTCCTCTCCCAGCCTCCGGCCGTCCTCTGCCCCCTCCGGCCGTCCTCTGCCCTCTCCGGCCGTCCTCTGCCCTCTCCGGCCGTCCCCTGCCGCCTCCAGCCGTCCCCTGCCCTCTCCAGTCGTCCGGGGGTGGCCACATGTTGACTCAGGATCCAGGCGCCGGAGAAGACGCAGGGTCAGTGGTAAGTATAGCGGAGTGTGTGTGTGTGTGTGTATATGTATGTGTGTGTATGTCCTGACGACTCTGCCCACGCCGCTGCGCTGACCACTCTCACCGCACTCACTGCTAGCCACTGAGCGACTGCGCGCAGTGCTAGCCACTGAGCCGCCTGTATACACAATTAATTTCACCGCACTCCCCTAACTATTCGTAAATAAACTATATCTGGATTCTAGACTACCCGATTCTTTAGAATCGGGCTGCCATCTAGTAACTACTATAATACTGATCCTATGTACAAGAATATAACTACTATAATACTGCTCCTATATACAAGAAAATAACTACTATAATACTGCCCCTATATACAAGAATATAACTACTATAATACTGCTCCTATGTACAAGAATATAACTACTATAATACTGCCGCTATGTACAAGAATATAACTACTATAATACTGCTCCTATGTACAAGAATATAACTACAATACTGCTCTATGTACAAGAATATAACTACTATAATACTGCCCCTATGTACAAGAATATAACTACTATAATACTGCCCTATATACAAGAATATAACTACTATAATACTGCCCTATATACAAGAATATAACTACTATAATACTGCCCTATGTACAAGAATATAACTACTATAATACTGCTCCTATATACAAGAATATAACTACTATAATACTGATCCTATGTACAAGAATATAACTACTATAATACTGCTCCTATATACAAGAATATATCTACTATAATACTGCCCTATATACAAGAATATAACTACTATAATACTGCTCCTATATACAAGAATATAACTGCTATAATACTGCTCCTATATACAAGAATATAACTACTATAATACTGCCCCTATATACAAGAATATAACTACTATAATACTGCCCTATGTACAAGAATATAACTACTATAATACTGCTCCTATGTACAAGAATATAACTACTATAATACTGCCCCTATATACAAGAATATAACTACTATAATACTGCCCCTATATACAAGAATATAACTACTATAATACTGCTCCTATATACAAGAATATAACTACTATAATACTGCCCCTATATACAAGAATATAACTACTATAATACTGCCCCTATATACAAGAATATAACTACTATAATACTGCCCTATATACAAGAATATAACTACTATAATACTGCCCCTATATACAAGAATATAACTACTATAATACTGCCCCTATGTACAAGAATATAACTACTATAATACTGCTCCTATATACAAGAATATAACTACTATAATACTGCTCCTATGTACAAGAATATAACTACTATAATACTGCTCCTATATACAAGAATATAACTACTATAATACTGCCCCTATATACAAGAATATAACTACTATAATACTGCCCCTATATACAAGAATATAACTACTATAATACTGCCCCTATATACAAGAATATAACTACTATAATACTGCCCCTATATACAAGAATATAACTACTATAATACTGCTCCTATGTACAAGAATATAACTACTATAATACTGCTCCTATATACAAGAATATAACTACTATAATACTGCCCCTATATACAAGAATATAACTACTATAATACTGCCCCTATATACAAGAATATAACTACTATAATACTGCCCCTATATACAAGAATATAACTACTATAATACTGCCCCTATATACAAGAATATAACTACTATAATACTGCTCCTATATACAAGAATATAACTACTATAATACTGCCCCTATATACAAGAATATAACTACTATAATACTGATCCTATGTACAAGAATATAACTACTATAATACTGCTCCTATATACAAGAATATAACTACTATAATACTGCCCCTATATACAAGAATATACCTACTATAATACTGCCCCTATATACAAGAATATACCTACTATAATACTGCTCCTATATACAAGAATATAACTACTATAATACTGCTCCTATGTACAAGAATATAACTACTATAATACTGCCCCTATATACAAGAATATAACTGCTATAATACTGCCCCTATATACAAGAATATAACTGCTATAATACTGCTCCTATATACAAGAATATAACTACTATAATACTGCTCCTATATACAAGAATATAACTACTATAATACTGCTCCTATATACAAGAATATAACTGTTATACACTGTGTGCAGAATTACTAGGTAAATGAGTATTTTGATCCCATGATACTTTTTATCCATGTTGTCCTACTCCAGGCTGTATAGGCTGAGAGCCATCTACCAATGAAGTAAATCAGGTGATGGCATCTCTGTAATGAGGAGGGGTGTGGTGTAATGACAACAGCACCCTATATAAGGTGTGCTTAATTATTAGGCAAATGCCTTTCCTTAGGCAAAATGGGTCAGAAGAGAGATGTGACGGCTCTGAAAAGTCCACAATTGTGAGATGTCTTGCAGAGGGACGCTGCAGTCTGGAAATTGCCAAACTTCTGAAGCGCGATCACCGAACAATCAAGCGTTTTATGGCAAATAGCAAACAGGGTCGCAAGAAGCGTGAGGGCAAAAAAGGGGTAAAATAACTGCCCATGAATTGAGGAAAATGAAGCATGAAGCTGCCAAGATGCCATTTGCCACCAGTTTTGCCATATTTCAGAGCTGCAACGTTACTGAAGTATCAGAAAGCACAAGGTGTGCCATACTCAGGGCATGGCCAAGGTAAGGAAGGCTGAAAAACCACCACCTCTGAACAAGAAACATAAGATAAAACGTCAGGACTGGGCCAAGAAGTATCTGAAGACTGATTTATCAAAGGTTTTATGGACTGATGAGATGAGAGTGACTCTTGATGGGCAGATGGATGGGCCAGAGGCTGGATCAGTAAAGGGCAGAGAGCTCCACTCCGACTCAGACACCAGCAAGGTGGAGGTGGGGTACTGGTATGGGCTGGGATCATCAAAGATCAACTTGTGGGACCTTTTCGGGTTGAGGATGGAGCGAAGCTCAACTCCCGGACCTACTGCCAGTTTCTGGAAGACAACTTCTTCAAGCAGTGGTACAGGAAGAAGTCGGTATCGTTCAAGAAAAACATGATTTTCATGCAGGACAATGCTCCATCTCATGCATCCAACTACTCCACAGCGTGGCTGGCCAGTAAAGGTCTAAAGGAAGAACAAATAATGACATGGCCGCCTTGTTCTCCTGATCTGAACCCCATGGAGAACCTGTGGTCGCCTCCTAAAATGTGAGATCTACAGGGAGGGAAAACAGTACACCTTTGGGAACAGTGTCTGGGAGGGAAAACAGTACACCTCTGGGGTCAGTGTCTGGGAGGGAAAACAGTACACCTTTGGGAACAGTGTCTGGGAGGGAAAACAGCACACCTCTGGGGACAGTGTCTGGGAGGGAAAACAGTACACCTTTGGGAACAGTGTCTGGGAGGGAAAACAGCACACCTCTGGGGACAGTGTCTGGGAGGGAAAACAGTACACCTCTGGGGACAGTGTCTGGGAGGGAAAACAGCACACCTCTGGGAACAGTGTCTGGAGGCTGTGGTGGCTGCTGCACGCAATGTGGATCGTAAACAGATCAAGCAACCGACACAATCTATGGATGGAGGCTGCTGAGTGTCATCATAAAGGAAGGGGGCGATATTGGGCACTCGTTATTTGGGGTTTTGCATGTCAGAAATGTTTATTTTTAAATTTTGTGCAGTTATATTGGTTTACCTGGTGAAAATAAACAAGTGAGATGGGAATATATTTGGTTTTTATTAAGTTGCCTAATAATTCTGCACAGTTATAGTCACCTGCACACACAGATTCCTCCTAAGAGCCAAATCTAAAACCCTCCAACTTCCAAAAATATTAAGCTTTGATATTTATGAGTCTTTTGGGTGATTGAGAACATAATAAAAATAATCCTCTACAATACAACCTGCCTAATAATTCTGCACACAGTGTAATACTGCCCTAGGCACAAGAATATAACTACTGTAATACCGCTCTCTATATACATTAGGTAATCTCCTGCAGAACCTCTTTATGAATGAAGCTGTCAATCACAGTAATGTAGTGCTTGCTCAATCAGCGGGGCAGTAATTGACAGATGTATCCTCTGGAGGCTTCTGAGTAATGGAAGTCTCTTTACTTTCTTTCTTCAGGTCAATTCCCATCTCCCTGTCCGGTGGGTGAGCGCATTAGTGAGGTGCGCAGTCCGGCGTGACAACGCAGAGCAGAGGGCAGCGTTCTTACGGTCACATGACCTGCGCCACCATGACGCGGCTCATTATATCTGCACAGAGATGTATCATATTATTTACTCGCTTATATAGTGCCATTAATTCCACAGCGCTTTACAGACATCATCATCACTGTCCCCATTGAGGCTCACAATCTACATTCTCAGTCTTTGGAGTGTGGGAGGAAACCAGAAAATCTGGAGGAGGAGACCCACAAGAACATACTAACTCCATGCAAATGTTAATTTAAACCAAAGACTACAGTACTAACCACTGAGCCACCGTGCTGCCCTATATATAGTACAGTGCTAACCACTGAGCCACCGTGCTGCTCTATATATAGTACAGTGCTAACCACTGAGCCACCATGCTGCTCTATATATAGTACAGTGCTGACCACTGAGCCATCATGCTGCCCTATATATAGTACAGTGCTGACCACTGAGCCATCGTGCTGCCCTATATATAGTACAGTGCTAACCACTGAGCCACTGTGCTGCCCTATATATAGTACAGTGCTAACCACTGAGCCACCGTGCTGCTCTTTATATAGTACAGTGCTAACCACTGAGCCACCGTGCTGCTCTATATATAGTACAGTGCTAACCACTGAGCCACTGTGCTGCTCTATATATAGTACAGTACTAACCACTGAGCCACCGTGCTGCCCTATATATAGTACAGTGCTAACCACTGAGCCACCGTGCTGCTCTATATATAGTACAGTGCTAACCACTGAGCCACTGTGCTGCTCTATATATAGTACAGTGCTAACCACTGAGCCACCGTGCTGCCCTATATATAGTACAGTGCTAATCACTGAGCCACTGTACTGCTCTATATATAGTACAGTGCTAATCACTGAGCCACTGTGCTGCCCTATATATAGTACAGTGCTAACCACTGAGCCACCGTGCTGCCCTATATATAGTACAGTGCTGACCACTGAGCCACAATGCTGCTCTATATATAGTACAGTGCTGACCACTGAGCCACCGTGCTGCTCTATATATAGTACAGTGCTAACCACTAAGTCACCGTGCTGCTCTATATATAGTACAGTGCTAACCACTGAACCACTGTGCTGCTCTATATATAGTACAATGCTAACCACTGAGCCACCGTGCTGCCCTATATACAGTACAGTGCTAACCACTGAGACACAGTGCTGCCCTATATATAGTACAGTGCTAACCACTGAGCCACTGTGCTGCTCTATATATAGTACAGTGCTGACCACTGAGCCACCGTGCTGCTCTGTATATAGTACAGTGCTAACCACTGAGACACTGTGCTGCTCTATATATATAGTACAGTGCTAACCACTGAGCCACTGTGCTGCTCTATATATAGTACAGTGCTAACCACTGAGCCATCGTGCTGCCCTATATATAGTACAGTGCTAACCACTGAGCCACTGTGCTGCTCTATTTATAGTACAGTGCTAACCACTGAACCACTGTGCTGCTCTATATATAGTACAGTGCTAACCACTGAGCCACCGTGCTGCTCTATATATCGTACAGTGCTAACCACTGAGCCACCGTGCTGCCCTATATATAGTACAGTGCTAACCACTGAGCCATCATGCTGCCCTATATATAGTACAGTGCTAACCACTGAGCTACCGTGCTGCTCTATATATAGTACAGTGCTAACCAGTGAGCCACTGTGCTGCTCTATATATAGTAC
This sequence comes from Allobates femoralis, assembly GCA_033576535.1. Taxonomy (NCBI): domain Eukaryota; kingdom Metazoa; phylum Chordata; class Amphibia; order Anura; family Aromobatidae; genus Allobates; species Allobates femoralis. The sequence continues at coordinate 101,536,249 of JARQOC010000007.1, forward strand.
AGTGCTAACCACTGAACCACTGTGCTGCTCTATATATAGTACAGTGTTAACCACTGAGCCACCGTGCTGCCCTATATACAGTACAGTGCTAACCACTGAGACACAGTGCTGCCCTATATATAGTACAGTGCTAACCACTGAGCCACTGTGCTGCTCTATATATAGTACAGTGCTGACCACTGAGCCACCGTGCTGCTCTGTATATAGTACAGTGCTAACCACTGAGACACCGTGCTGCTCTATATATATAGTACAGTGCTAACCACTGAGCCACCGTGCTGCTCTATATATAGTACAGTGCTAACCACTGAACCACTGTGCTGCTCTATATATAGTACAGTGCTAACCACTGAGCCACCGTGCTGCTCTATATATAGTATAGTGCTAACCACTGAGCCACCGTGCTGCCCTATATATAGTACAGTGCTAACCACTGAGCGATCATGCTGCCCTATATATAGTACAGTGCTAACCACTGAGCTACCGTGCTGCTCTATATATAGTACAGTGCTAACCAGTGAGCCACTGTGCTGCTCTATATATAGTACAGTGCTGACCACTGAGCCACTGTGCTGCTCTTTATATAGTACAGTGCTAACCACTGAGCCACCGTGCTGCTCTATATATAGTACAGTGCTAACCACTGAGCCACCATGCTGCCCTATATATAGTACAGTGCTGACCACTGAGCCACCGTGCTGCCCTATATATAGTACAGTGCTAACCACTGAGCCACCGTGCTGCCCTATAGTTCAGTGCTAACTACTGAGCAGCCATAGTGCCCTATATATAGTACAGTGCTAACCACTGAGCCACCGTGCTGCTCTATATATAGTACAGTGTTGACCACTGAGCCAACGTGCTGCTCTATATATAGTACAGTGCTAACCACTGAGACACCGTGCTGCTCTATATATAGTACAGTGCTAACCACTGAGCCACCGTGCTGCTCTATATATAGTACAGTGCTAACCACTGAGCCACCGTGCTGCCCTATATATAGTACAGTGCTAACCACTGAGCCACCATGCTGCTCTTTATATAGTACAGTGCTAACCACTGAACCATTGTGCTGCTCTATATATAGTACAATGCTAACCACTGAGCCACCGTGCTGCCCTATATACAGTACAGTATTAACCACTGAGACACCGTGCTGCCCTATATATAGTACAGTGCTAACGACTGAGCCACTGTGCTGCTCTATATATAGTACAGTGCTGACCACTGAGCCACCGTGCTGCTCTATATATAGTACAGTGCTAACCACTGAGCCACCGTGCTGCTCTATATATATAGTACAGTGCTAACCACTGAGCCACCTTGCTGCCCTATATATAGTACAGTGCTAACCACTGAACCATTGTGCTGCTCTATATATAGTACAGTGCTAACTACTGAGCCACCGTGCTGCTCTGTATATAGTACAGTGCTAACCACTGAGCCACCCTGCTGCCCTATATATAGTACAGTGCTAACCACTGAGCCACTGTGCTGCTCTATATATAGTACAGTGCTAACCACTGAGCCACCGTGCTGCCCTATATATAGTACAGTGCTAACCACTGAGCCACCGTGCTGCCCTATATATAGTGCAGTGCTAAACACTGAGCCACCGTGCTGCCCTATATATAGTACAGTGCTAACCACTGAGCCACCGTGCTGCCCTATATATAGTACAGTGCTAACCACTGAGCCACCGTGCTGCCCTATATATAGTACAGTGCTAACCACTGAGCCACCGTGCTTCCCATAACATTACTTCGGGGCAAATTCCCCTTTTGTGTAACTTGTGCAAGGGCCCGAGAGCTAAGGAGGCAACTACAAGCTCCAGTCAGAGGGCCCGAATGGTGTTCTTGCACAGGGGCCCCTTCGGCTTTGTATATCTGATACGTTTTCGAGGTCGCCGCTCCATTTAGTTTCTATGAATTTCCCGGAGACGGCGGTGCGGGGAGTGGATCCGTTTTTGTCATCCTCGTGGCCCCGGGGAGGTTTGTGGCTCCGGAGGGCCCGGTCAGAACCTCGCAGCAGGTAGCAACGTGGCGCGCCTGATCCCGAGGTGTGAAGTGCCGCTCGCTCTACACAGGAGGTGTCACTCGCTGGCTGTCGCGGGGGAAGGGAAACTGGAAATCAGGTCAGGAGCTGACAGCGAAGAGATGAGAAGTGAAGATACAGCACACGGCCCGGACCCTCGAACAGAACGAGGACAGTGCACCACAGAGCCGCACGAAGAACCACACCATAGAACTGCAACGCAGAGCCGCACTGCAGAGCCGCAGCAAAGAACCACACCATAGAACTGCAAACGCATGCAGAGCCGTACCAAAGAACCAACTGTAGAACTGCAACAGCAGAGCCGACCAAAGAACCACTGTAGAAATGCAACGAGCCGCACCAAAGAACTGCACTGTAGAAATGCAACGCAGAGCCGCATCACAGAGCCGCACCGAAGAACCACAACGCAGAACCGCAATCCAGAGCCACACCGCAGAACCGCACCACAGAGTTGCACTGCAGAACTGCACCGCAGAGCCACCCGCACAGCCATACCAAAGAGCCGCACCGCAGAGATGAACTACAGAGCCGCACCGCAGAACTGCAATGTAGAACCGTATCACAGAGTCGCACTGAAGAACCAGACACCACAGCCACACCACAGAACCACACTGCAGAACTGCAATGAAGAAAAGCACCGCATAGCTGCATCAAAGAACCGCACTGTAGAATTGCACCGAAGAACCTCACCGCAGAGCCGCACCGCAGAACTGCAGTGAAGAACTGCACCGCATGGTCAGATCAAAGAACCGCAGAACTGCACCGAAGAAACGCACCGCAGATCTGCACTACAGAGCCACATCGCACAACCACACCACAGAACCGCACTGCAGAGCCACACCACAGAGCGACACCAGACAGGACTGCACCACAGAACCACAAGGCAGAGCCACACCACAGGGCCACACCAGACAGGACCGCACCACAGAACCACACTGCAGAGCCACACCACAGGGCCACACCAGACAGGACCTCACCACAGAACCACACTGCAGAGCCACACCGGACAGGACCGCACCACAGAACCACACTGCAGACCAACACCACAGGGCCACACCAGACAGGACCGCACCACAGAACCACACTGCAGAGCCACACCGGACAGGACCGCACCACAGAACCGCACTGCAGAGCCACACCACAGAGTCACACCGGACAGGACCGCACCACAGAACCACACTGCAGAGCCACACCACAGAGCCACACCAGACAGGACCACACCACAGAACCACACTGCAGAGCCACACCAGACAGGACCGCACCACAGAACCACACTGCAGAGCCACACCACAGGGCCACACCAGACAGGACCGCACCACAGAACCACACTGCAGAGCCACACCGGACAGGACTGCACCACAGAACCACACTGCAGAGCCACACCACAGAGCCACACCAGACAGGACCGCACCACAGAACCACACTGCAGAGCCACACCACAGGGCCACACCAGACAGGACCGCACCACAGAACCACACTGCAGAGCCACACCACAGGGCCACACCAGACAGGACCGCACCACAGAACCACACTGCAGAGCCACACCACAGGGCCACACCAGACAGGACCGCACCACAGAACTACACTGCAGAGCCACACCGGACAGGAGACCGCACCACAGAACCACACTGCAGAGCCACACCACAGGGCCACACCAGACAGGACCGCACCACAGAACCACACTGCAGAGCCACACCGGACAGGGACCGCACCACAGAACCCACTGCAGAGCCACACCACAGGCCACACCGGACAGGACCGCACCACAGAACCACACTGCAGAGCCACACCGGGACACCAGGACCGCACCACAGAACCGCACTGCAGAGCCACACCACAGGGCCACACCAGACAGGACCGCACCACAGAACCACACTGCAGAGCCACACCACAGAGCCACACCAGACAGGACCGCACCACAGAACCACACTGCAGAGCCACACCGCAGGGCCACACCAGACAGGACCGCACCACAGAACCACACTGCAGAGCCACACCACAGAGCCACACCAGACAGGACCGCACCACAGAACCACACTGCAGAGCCACACCACAGAGCCACACAGCAGAGCCACACCAACAACCGCACCACAGAACCACATGCAGGCCACACCAGACAGGACCGCACCACAGAACCACACTGTAGAGCCACACCACAGGGCCACACCAGACAGGATCGCACCACAGAACCACACTGCAGAGCCACACCACAGGCCACACCGGAAAGGACCGCACCACAGAACCACACTGCAGAGCCACACCACAGAGCCACACCACAGACAGGACCGCACCACAGAACCACACTGCAGAGCCACACCCAGACAACCCAACAGAACCACCACTGTAGACCACACACAGGCCACACCGGACAGGACCGCACCACAGAACCACACTGCAGAGCCACACCACAGGGGCCACACCAGGACAGGACCGCACCACAGAACCACACTGCAGAGCCACACCACAGAGCCACACTGCAGACCACAGGACGCACCACAGAACCACACTGCAGAGCCACACCACAGAGCCACACTGACAGGACCGCACACACAGAACCACACTGCAGAGCCACACCGAAGAACCGCACTGCAGAGCCACACCACAGGACGCAGACCACACCACAGAACCGCACTGCAGAGTCCACACCAGAGAGGCAGACCACACCAAGAGGACCGCACCAAAGACCGCACTGGAGAGCTACACCGGACAGATCCTTCCATATAGATACTCAGCAGACAGTATCACACAGGATAGGATTAGATAATGGCTCAGTAGACTTATCACACTAAATAGGATTAGATACACCGCTCAGCAGACAGTATCACACAGGATAGGATTAAATATAACAGACAGTATCACTTATGATGGGATTAGATACAGTGGTAATGATGTGATAATTCTGTGTCTTGCACATTGATACACTCCTGTGCTGAGCGCCTCTCTGCGGTGAGTGGATGTTCGGCTTCTCCTGGTTACACTTAATTACATCATACAGAAGATGTAAGAGGCGACGTCTGGGGAGACGGTGATCGTCCCTGCGGATATGGAGCCTGCGCCGCTCTATAGTGCAAATACACAGATACAGCACCAAGATCAGAGACACCCTGATCGCATCTCGTCATTACTTGTGATGTGATGTCAGCGCTGTCAGTGGCAGCTATACGCCCCCCCTCCTGCCTATGTGACATAGTGCTGCCGGCTGTCACTGACTGCGGTACACCCCTCTCCTACCCATGTGATGCCCGTCCTCACGCCTCTCTCAGTTGCGATGATGGCTGTCATATCTGCTTGTCACCGGGCAAGGACTGTATTGCCAGTGAAATATGTTTCATATGCTTTGATATAGTGCGGTCATTAGGCCAAGGGTGGAGTGTATTGCAAATATGAGATATATTTTTGTCCTGAGATACCTAATTGACACTATATATTCATTGGCCCAGTTTGTAACAAATCATTGAAAAACTATTTTGACAACTAATGGTATAGTCATGTTTGCTTGTTTACATCTGGTTCATTTAATCCCAGGAGATGGCCACTTCAGGGTCATAGATGAATCCTATTTGTAAACATTAACCAAGAGTATCTAAGCACTATAAAAGTTGGTAGAATCATAACTCAGACAGAAGCTGTTGTGTGGAGACTTTTCAGGAGTTTCTCTGTCAATCCAGACATATCACGATGGTCTCTCTTACCTGGGAGACTTGTGATTGCTTTGGGATCTGTGTCTCACTCCTGTATTGGGACTTCATATTCAACGTGTTTCTTTCCTTTGGCAGTTGAGGAGTTAATGTCAGTTTCTGTTTACTAGCAACTAGCTAGTTATTGTCCAGGTGTGGTCACTCTGTGATTACTCCCATCCCCTTTGTATGGTCTCATGTTTCCAGCATGCTTTGCTGGTGATTGAACCCATTCCTGGCCAAGCTTCATGAGGTGAAGGAGGTTCTCTGGAGAGCTGACTACTGTCAAGCTGTCTGCTGCCAAGGAGAGTGGCAGCAGGCGTGAAGTTGACCGAGTTGTTTCCCTGTCACAATCTCCACACTGTCCTTGTCTGCTATGTTATTGCTGTGTGGAAGCTGTCAGATGTTTGGTTGTACTGTGTCTGTGCTGCAATCACCTGTATTCATTTCCCTTGATTAGTCCTCTACTTAAGCATGCTAGCTCCTCCATCCAGTGTCAATTGTACACTTGCTGCTGCCTGTGTAAAACTGATCCCTCTGTGCTCTGTGTCTGACCCAGCCTGACTTTGACCCTTTCCCTGTGATCTGACTACTCTTTCGCCTGCTTCCTGTAAACTGTCTTGTCTTTCTGGTTTTCCTGACCCCAGCTCGTGAATTGGATTTCGTCTCTGACTACCCCTTGTTGTACTGCGCCATTTCCTGGACTTGACCTTGGATGGTTTGACCTCCCTTTACTTATCCAGTAAGCAGTATAATCAGGGCCGCAGGACAGTGTGAGCCCTTTCACTCAGGCGGCAACAGGCAGGGGGAGCGGCTGTGCAGAAGGGGGCGGCGCCATATGCACACAGCGTCCCCCTGTCATGGCGCCAGCGGTTCAGGGCAGTTAAGACCCGCCGAGCGGCGGCCCACCCCACCCCGGATGCAGGGGCGGCTGTGCTAGTCTCTGACTGCAAACAACACCCCCCCCCCCCGGATACCCAGCATGTGGCTCAGGCGGCAGAGGGGCTTGGTGCACCCCTGAGTATTATAATATAATTGCTATCTGTAATTCTAGTATTTCTCTCCACTTCTTGGACTACTTATTACTGTAGTGACTTGTGTCACATTCCCTGTCTGTCTCCCCTTCCCTCTTGTTATTATTGCAGTGGTTGGGACTAGTGCTCCCGACGGCCATTCCCTATTGAGAGATAACATCAGGGTCAGAAAGGGACTAGGTATCCTGCTCGGCGACAGGTTGAAAGAACTAGTATAGGGATGGTAGCGAGATCAGGGCACAGTTGTAGGTGAGTGCAGGGCCCTTTGATGTATTTGTCTACCCTTCGGTTGTTTGGTGTAGTGGGCCACTGTAATGCACGGTACCCGGACATGCCGCTTAGTCCAGAGAGTGACAAGACAGATGACGTTCATATGTTGATTTCCCATCAAGCTCTCTGTCTTCATTGTAGCTTTCCAGACAGATGATGTATCCATAACTCTGTGGTGATGTGATGTAACCTTTCTATGTTGATTATATGAATAGTGCAACAATATTATACTGTTTAATCCTGTATTCTATATTATCCCCTTTTAATAAAACGACTTGATTACCTTCTTTAAAGTTGTATGCGGCCGCATTATCCGCACAGAGGACGTCTTGTACCCCGGACCCTCGCAGGACCCTTTTATTGCTTCTACCCTATAAAATAGTTGCTATGCAACAGCACGGAACCCGATACAAAGAGGCATGAAAAGAAAAGACCCGCCAAAAAGCCGTAGACATGCAAAAACTCTGCATAAATCCTGCGGCCGCGACACACAAACGTTTCATTTACAGCGCGCAGCCTTGGAGGGGAACGAGAGGATTTACACTGTGAACCTGACATTGATGAGGGACAATACGAGGGGGTGGAACGCTTCACAATTTTCAATTATTCCAGCGCATTACCGGAAGCCATCTCCAACTCCGAGCGAAAGATCAAAGGAGCCGACGTTTCAATGGGAAATCCGCCAGAGATCCGAGTCCGAGGCTTGGACCCGGCAGCTGATAACGGCTCCGGCTCCTCGGTTCAAAGGCTCTTTGACATCTGCCTCCAATTTTTGACGGCTCCTTTGTAAGAAGAGTCCTTTCTTGCGTTGAACATCAGACCCGTTCGGTGATTTTATTTTACGGTGTTTTATATATATTGTTACACCGGTCTGAAGTCGGGATGCCCAAAACGAAAAAAATTCCATGTTGACCCCCGAGGGGGTTCGAACCCCGGACTCTCGAAGGATTTAAAGACCCCCTGTTACTCCATATACAAGTACAGTCATGACCGAAAGTGTTGGCGTCCTTTCAATTGTTCCAGAATATGATCACAATTCCCCATTATCACAGGTTTATTTCCTCACACTCACCTGTTGCACTAACAGGAGTGGGCAATATGAAAATCGCACCTGACACCAGATAAAAAGGGGAGAAGTTGCCTCAATCTTTACATTATGTGCCACACTAAGCATGGAGGACAGAAAGAAAAGAGAATTGTCTGAGGACAATATCAACAATCTCGAGGTTACAAGTCTTTCTCCAGAGATCGTCATGTTCCTTTGTCCACGGAATGTGACATAATCAAGAAGTTTACAACCTATAGCACTGTAGCTAATCTCCCTGGACGAGGATGGCAGAGACAAATTGATCAAAGGTTGTAACGCAGGATAGTCCAAATAAGTTCAAGCCATCCTGCAGGCTCAGAGGACATCAGTGACAGCCTAAACTAGCTGTCCGCAATGGTGGAGACCCAGGAGGACCCACTGCTGACACAGGGACAATAAAAGACAAAATGTACATTAGCAACCGAAACCTTTCTGGGAAAGCATCTTGTGGACAGATGAGACAAGATGGAGCTTCTTGGTAAAGCAAATCATTCTACTGTTTACTGAAGACAGAATGAGACCAACAAAGATAAGAGCACAGGACCTCCAGTCACCTATGGGGGAGGTCAGAGAAAAGAGCACAGGACCTACAGTCACATATGGGGGATGTCAGAGAAAAGAGCACAGGACCTACAGTCACATATGGAGGAGGTCAGAGAAAAGAACACAGGACCTACAGTCACATATGGGGGAGGTCAGAGAAAAGAGCACAGGACCTACAGTCACATATGGGGGAGGTCAGAGAAAAGAGCACAGGACCTACAGTCACATATGGGGAGGTCAGAGAAAAGAGCACAGGACCTACAGTCACATATGAGGAGGTCAGAGAAAAGAGCACAGGACCTACAGTCACATATGGGGGAGGTCAGAGAAAAGAGCACAAGACCTACAGTCACATATGGGGAGGTCAGAGAAAAGAGCACAGGACCTACAGTCACATATGAGGGAGGTCAGAGAAAAGAGCACAGGACCTACAGTCACATATGGAGGAGGTCAGAGAAAAGAGCACAGGACCTACAGTCACATATGGGGGAGGTCAGAGAAAAGAGCACAGGACCTACAGTCACATATGGAGGAGGTCAGAGAAAAGAGCACAGGACCTACCTACAGTCACATATGGGGGAGGTCAGAGAAAAGAGCACAGGACCTACAGTCACATATGGAGGAGGTCAGAGAAGAGAGCACAGGACCTACAGTCACATATGGGGAGGGCAGAGAAAAGAGCACAGGACCTACAGTCACAAATGAGGGAGGTCAGAGAAAAAAGCACATGACCTACAGTCACATATGGAGGAGGTCAGAGAAAAGAGCACAGGACCTACAGTCACATATGGGGGAGGTCAGAGAAAAGAGCACAGGACCTACAGTCACATATGGAGGAGGTCAGAGAAGAGAGCACAGGACCTACAGTCACATATGGGGAGGTCAGAGAAAAGAGCACAGGACCTACAGTCACATATGGGGGAGGTCAGAGAAGAGAGCACAAGACCTACAGTCACAAATGGGGGAGGTCAGAGAAAAGAGCACAGGACCTACAGTCACAAATGGGGAGGTCAGAGGAAAATAGCACAGGACCTACAGTCACATATGGGGGAGGTCAGAGAAAAGAGCACAGGACCTACAGTCACAAATGGGGAGGTCAGAGGAAAATAGCACAGGACCTACAGTCACATATGGGGGAGGTCAGAGAAAAGAGCACAGGACCTACAGTCACATATGGAGGAAGTCAGAGAAGAGAGCACAAGGCCTACAGTCACATATGGGGGAGGTCAGAGAAAAGAGCACAGGACCTACAGTCACATATGGAGGAGGTCAGAGAAGAGAGCACAAGGCCTACAGTCACATATGGGGGAGGTCAGAGAAAAGAGCACAGTACCTACAGTCACATATGGGGGAGGTCAGAGAAAAGAGCACAGGACCTACAGTCACAAATGGGGAGGTCAGAGGAAAATAGCACAGGACCTACAGTCACATATGGGGAAGGTCAGAGAAAAGAGCACAGGACCTACAGTCACATATGGGGGAGGTCAGAGAAAAGAGCACAGTACCTACAGTCACATATGGGGGAGGCAGAGAAAAGGGCACAGGACCTACAGTCACATATGGGGGAGGTCAGAGAAAAGAGCACAGGACTTACAGTCACATATGGGGAGGTCAGAGAAAAGAGCACAGGAGCTACAGTCACATATGGGGAAGGTCAGAGAAAAGAACACAGGAGCTACAGTCACTCATGTACGAAGGGGAGGAATCTGAGAGATGAAAAAAATATTTTATTACCAAGGTCGTCCTTCAGCTTTGGTCCTGGTCATTCCCAGGGTCCACACTATGCATCTGCCAGAATGATCTGGGGGGCTACAGTGGGTTACATCACCGCCAGCGTTACACTGTTACCCATGTATGAAGGAGAGGGCTCTGAGTGATGAGAATATCTATGACCCAGGTCACCCCCCAGCTTTCGTCCAGGACATTCCCTTCGTGTCACCCGGTGCCTGCGCCGCCGTGTCCATGACAACCCTACAGTAGAGTGATGATTGACAGGAGGCGTCAATGGCGGCTTTGCCCCGTGCAGGGGTTGAGCGTTCCGTCTACGTCATGTGTTAGATAACGAGGTTGTCACATTGTGGCGCGCCGGCTGCAGATCCGGAATGTCTGCCCGAGGGGAGCAGCGGAGGGACGGCAGCGCCGGCGCCTTCCATTACCCAATTATTTATCTCTTTACCCCGGCCGGGGAGGAGAAGTCATTTTCTGCATGAGAAGACTTGTGTCTCCGTTCTGTGGGGCGTCACACTACACCGCCATATCATTATTAGGACGGATCATAACGAAGGAAGAGACCCGCAAACTCCGCCGCCGCCAGATACACGGACAACAAAAAACACTGATTGGGTATAATAACGGTGTCAAATCAGCAATATGAGGGCGTGTATATTTGTGCAACTTGTGTTGCAATATGGCAACCAAAATGAAAAAAAATAGGGGGTGTGAATATTTATGCAACTGGTGCAAATTCAGAGCTTTACTACTATTGTTCTTACGTTCTTTAATGTGTAATTGCAATATGGCAAACAAAGTAAAAAAAAATAGGGGGCGTGAATATTTATGCAACGTGAAGGTATTGGACCAATTTGTTATTTCAGGGCTTTTCTACTATTATTCTTACTTTCTTCAATGTCTGAGTAAGTGTAGTATTAGGGGGTGTGTATAATTATGCAACTTGGAGGATTGGACCGATGTGCAATTTTAGGCCTTTTCTGCTATTATTCTACGTTGTTCAATGTCTGAGTAATTAACATACAGCATCTAATGTATAGAATTAGGGGGTGTGTATAATTATGCAATTTAGACCCAGATGTGCAGCTTGGAGACCGATGGGGGGGGGGGTGTATAATTATGCAAATTGAAGACCAATGTGCAATTTCAGGGCTTTTCTTCTATTGTTCTTACTTTCTTTAATGTGTAATTGCAATATGGCAACCAAAGAAAAAAGAAAATATTAGGGTGTGTGTGTAATTATACAACTTGGAGGATCGAACTAATATATGACTTCATTGCTTTTCTGAATAATTTTGATGATATAATTTGATGATATCTAATAAGTCATGAAAAGGGTCCCGAATACAGAGGTATAAGTATAACAAAAATAAAAAATGAGGGCGTGGATAGTTATGCAACTGGGGGAGGGTGTCAAAACAATGTGTAATAACTATGCTTTTTTTGATTGATGATGAACATATTCTATCTACCCATCATATGATGAAGTCTGATAAGTTATAATTAGCCTGATGAATCACAAATCAGCCATCAAAGTAAATAATTAGAGGGTATGAATATTTATGCAATTGGGGTTGTAGATACGATTGTGATTTTTCAATTAATGGTGACTAGGTTCTCACTTCCTATTGTTTGTTCATTTTTAATGAGTCCTGAATAAGTGAATTGAATAATTAAAGGGTGTGTTGGGCCCCCCAGAGCCTTGGGCCCTGGGCAGTAGCCCAGATTGCCCTCATTATAATCTGCCACTGGGTGTGTATATTTATGCAATCCGGGGTTACAAGCTAACGTGCAATTCCAATGATCTTTAGCTCGATGGTGATGATCTTATGAAAATGTTGTCAGGTCCAGATGAAGACGAGTGTTAGGAAAAATGATAGTAAAAACCAGGGGAGTGAAGAGGCGACAGGGAGGCGACGTCCCTGAGAGTCACCGGGCGACAGGAGAGGAGGATTCTCCAATTCATTGTGACAGAGAGGAAGAGCGGATCCGAGCGTGGAAACAGCTCCAGACTCAGTACACATTAGGAATTAAGAGCTCTGGAGCAGGTTAGGACAACGTGACTTTAAGCCTTAAAGGGGACAAGCAGCTATTTATTATGTTTCCTGTGTACAAAGCAGATATCAGTTATAACCTTATCCTGCCATGAATATTTTCCCTTCACCTTCTTTGCGATTACAAAAAGGTAATGAGGTCCCTTTAATGAGCAGATTAGAATCAAAGGGTCCCTTTAAGGCACAGATTACACTCATAGGGTCCCTTTAGAGTAGCAAATTTGAATCTGCTCCTTAAAGTGAACCTGTGATTCTAATCTACTTCTTAAAGGGACCCTTTGATTCTAATCTGCTTCTTAAAGGGAGCCTGTAATTCTAATCTGTGCTTTAAAGGGACCCTTTGATTCTAATCTGTGCCTTACAGGAACCCTGTTATTCTAATCTGTGCCTTAAAGGGACCCTGTGATTCTAATCTATGCCTTAAAGGGACCCTGTGATTCTAATCTGTGCCTTAAAGGGACCCTGTGATTCTAATCTGTGCCTTAAAGGGACCCTGTGATTCTAATCTATGCCTTAAAGGGACCCTGTGATTCTAATCTGTACCTTAAAGGGACCCTTTGATTCTAATCTGTGCCTTAAAGTGACCCTGTAATTCTAATCTGTGCTTTAAAGGGACCCTTTGATTCTAATCTGTGCCTTAAAGGGACCCTGTGATTCTAATCTGTGCTTTAAAGGGCCCCTGTGATTCTAATCAGCTCCATAAAGGGCCCCTGTGATTCTAATCTGTGCCTTAAAGGGCTCCTGTGATTGTAATCTGCTCTTTAAAGGGCCCCTGTGATTCTAATCAGCTCCTTAAAGGGCCCATGTGATTCTAATCTGCTCTTTAAAGGGCCCCTTTGATTCTAATCTGCTCTTTAAAGGAACCCTGTGATTCTAATCAGCTCCTTAAAGGGCCCATGTGATTCTAATCTGTGCCTTAAAGGGCTCCTGTGATTCTAATCTGTGCCTTAAATGGACCCTGTGAGTTTAATCTGCTCCTTAAAGGGACCCTGTGATTCTAATCTGCTCCTTAAAGGGACCCTGTGAGTTTAATATGCTCCTTAAAAGGCAGATTAAACTCACAGGGTCCCTTTAAATAGATTAAATTTGGTGTTGTGGCCAATCATTTGTAACATTGTATCACCTGTGGCAAACCAGCAGAACCTCTTCCTTCCATTGTCGCAGTTGTCTCTATATTATTTGTTGTATATTTTGGGGTTTCTTGACATTTTTGGAATTTCCATATAATATTTGTCAGTAAATCTCCTGCCGGTGGAGGGAACCGTCGTGTTTCGCTCTTCACAGGTCGGGACATCGCCACAGCCGTCAGTTTTCCAATAATCCCGGAGTTTCCTAACAAGATGTCAGCAGGAAATATTGTCTGTCAGTAATTTTATTTATAAAACTTCCAGTAAAACCTTATTTACAAGGTCTGGAGCCGCCACACAAGATTTATAGAAATAAATTTGCAATAAAGGAAATAAAAGGTTATTAACAGCGAAGCTGAACTCGGCCAAACCTATAAAGCATCGGGACCGGACATCAAGCAGAGGATTAAAGGGACCTCAGCTGCCAAGAAAGGTCCTTCATGTAGGGTCAGGAGTACTTACTATAACCAGTGTATCTAAGCCCATCAAGGCTGTAGACTCCGTGTATCTAAATTTATATAAATCATATAGCTGCTTTGCTGTCATAGTAAAGACAATTGTGTGTGATGCTGTCTGCTAAATCAGTGTATCTAAGCCTAGAAGAAGAGTAAGATGCCATGCCTCAGCCTAGAAGAAGAGTAAGATGCCATGCCTCAGCCTAGAAGAAGAGTAAGATGCCATGCCTCAGCCTAGAAGAAGAGTAAGATGCCATGCCTCAGCCTAGAAGAGTAAAATGCCATGCCTCAGCCTAGAAGAAGAGTAAGATGCCATGCCTCAGCCTAGAAGAGTAAAATGCCATGCCTCAGCCGTCAAGAAGAGCGGGATGCCATGCCTCAGCCTAGAAGAAGAGTAAGATGCCATGCCTCAGCCTAGAAGAAGAGTAAGATGCCATGCCTCAGCCTAGAAGAAGAGTAAGATGCCATGCCTCAGCCTAGAAGAGTAAAATGCCATGCCTCAGCCTAGAAGAAGAGTAAGATGCCATGCCTCAGCCTAGAAGAGTAAAATGCCATGCCTCAGCCGTCAAGAAGAGCGGGATGCCATGCCTCAGCCTAGAAGAAGAGTAAGATGCCATGCCTCAGCCGACAAAAAGAGTGTGATGCCACCTCAGCCAACAGGAAGAAGAGTGCGATGCCATGCCTCAGCCTACAATAAGAGTGTGATGCCACCTCAGCCAACAGGGAGAGGAGTGGGATGCCATGCCTCAGCCTAGAAGAAGAGTGGGATGCTGCCTCAGCAGACAAGAAGAAGAGTGAGATGCCATGCCTCAGCCTAGGAGAAGAAGAGTGGGATGCCAAGCCTCAGCCTAGGAGAAGAAGAGTGGGATGCCAAGCCTCAGGAGTACTTACTATAACCAGTGTATCTAAGCCCATCAAGGCTGTAGACTCCGTGTATCTAAATTTATATAAATCATATAGCTGCTTTGCTGTCATAGTAAAGACAATTGTGTGTGATGCTGTCTGCTAAATCAGTGTATCTAAGCCTAGAAGAAGAGTAAGATGCCATGCCTCAGCCTAGAAGAAGAGTAAGATGCCATGCCTCAGCCTAGAAGAAGAGTAAGATGCCATGCCTCAGCCTAGAAGAAGAGTAAGATGCCATGCCTCAGCCTAGAAGAGTAAAATGCCATGCCTCAGCCTAGAAGAAGAGTAAGATGCCATGCCTCAGCCTAGAAGAGTAAAATGCCATGCCTCAGCCGTCAAGAAGAGCGGGATGCCATGCCTCAGCCTAGAAGAAGAGTAAGATGCCATGCCTCAGCGACAAAAAGAGTGTGATGCCACCTCAGCCAACAGGAAGAAGAGTGCGATGCCATGCCTCAGCCTACAATAAGAGTGTGATGCCACCTCAGCCAACAGGGAGAGGAGTGGGATGCCATGCCTCAGCCTAGAAGAAGAGTGGGATGCTGCCTCAGCAGACAAGAAGAAGAGTGAGATGCCATGCCTCAGCCTAGGAGAAGAAGAGTGGGATGCCAAGCCTCAGCCTAGGAGAAGAAGAGTGGGATGCCAAGCCTCAGCCTAGAAGAAGAGTGGGATGCCAGCTCAACCAACAGGAAGAAGAGTGGGATGCAATGCCTCAGCCTAGAAGAAGAGTGGGATGCCACCTCAGCAGACAAGATGAAGAATGGGATGCCATGCCTTAGCCAACAAGAAGAAGAGTCAGATGCCATGCCACAGCAGATAATAAGAAGAGTGGAATGCCTTGCCTCAGCAGACAAGAAGAAGAGTGGGATTCCATGCAACAGCCAACAATACGAAGAGTGGGATGCTGCCTCAGAGATTAGTAGAGTGAGATGCCATGCCTCAGCAGACAAGAAGAGTGGGATGCCGCCTCAGCTAAGAGGAAGAAGAGTGGAATGCCATGCCTCAGCCTAGAAGAAAAGTGGGATGCCACCTCAGCCAACTGAAAGAGGAGTGGGATGCCATGGCTCCCCCTAGAAGAAGAGTGGGATGCCGCCTCAGCAGACAAGAAGAGCGAGATGCCATGTCTCAGCCTAGAAGAAAAGTGGGATACCATGCCTCAGCAGACAAGAAGAAGAATTGAATACCATGCCTCAGCAGACAAGAAGAAGAATTGGATAACATGCCTCAGCAGACAAGAAGAAGAGTGAGATGCCATGCCTCAGCCTAGAAGAAGAAGAGTGGGATGTCATGCCTCAGCATAGAAGAAGAGTGGGATACCATGCCTCAGCCTAGAAGAAGAATGGGATGCCACCTCAACAGACAAGAAGAAGAGTGAGATGCCATGCTTTAGCCAACCAGAAGAAGAGTGAGATGCCATGCCTCAGCCTAGGAGAAGAGTGGGATGTCATGCCTCATCCTAGAAGGAGAATGAGATGCTGCCTCAGGAGACAAGAAGAAGAATGGGATGCCATGCCTTAGCCAACAAGAAGAAGAGTGAGATGCCATGCCACAGCAGATAATAAGAAGAGTGGGATGCCATGCCTCAGCAGACAAAAAGAAAAGTGGGATGCCATGCCTCAGCAGACAAGAAGAAGAGTAGGATATGGTCTCAGTGACAAGAAGAAGAGTGGGATATGGTCTCAGTGACAAGAAGAAGAGTAGGATACTGTCTCAGAGAAGAAGAAAGGGATACCGTCTCAGAGAAGAAGAGTGGGATGCGGTCTCAGTGACAAGAAGAAGAGTGGGATACTGTCTCAGAGAAGAAGAGTGGGATGCGGTCTCAGTGACAAGAGCTCCACTTGTGGATAGCAGGAGACGTCGTGGTGAAGCTATAGCTGATGCTCCAGGCTACATGACAGGTTCTTGAGACACTGACGTCTTGTTGGGGTAGACTCATTACCCACCACTGGTGTTGACTGTTGGTTGTTTCAGTAAATTGTTGGAGATGAAGAAGTCGCCATTTCTTGCTTCTACTTAATGTCCTCACTACTTTCATGGTAAAATATTTCTGTAGAATGAACTTTTTAAATTTTCCAAAAATGTCACCCAAAAGCCAAATCCCCCTATGTTCTGTGACCGGTGTGACCAGTGTGACCAGTGTGACCAGTGTGACCAGTGTGACCGGTTGTGACCAGTGTGACCGGGGCTTACAGGCAGTTTTAGGGACAACGTTCATTTTTATTTTCTAGATTTAAAAATAAATAAATAAATGGAGGAAAAAAAAGGAAAACAAATCTGTCTCTGTAAAATTAGGGACATTTGGTCACAACACAGTGAAGTCTGTGCAGTAATTGTGAAGAACAAGCAATCTGGAAGACAAATACACTAAGTGCGGAATACGCTGGGAACGACTTCACCGCCGCCATGTTATCCTCCAATATGTCTGTGACATTGGAATGTGGACAGACACCGCGACAGAGAGGGAGATTGTGATCTGTCTTCAGCTGCTGTTTGCCAACTTAGACGATGCCCAAAATAAAAACAACCCAAGGAAGCAGATTGTGCGACAATATGGAGGAACGCAAGAGGCAGGGGCACGAGGGAGGAGGGCATGGAGCAGGGGCACGAGGGAGGAGGGCATGGAGCAGGGGTGCGAGGGAGGAGGGCATGGAGCAGGGGCATGAGGGAGGAGGAGGACATAGAGCAGGGGCACGAGGGAGGAGGGCATGGAGCAGGGGCACGAGGGAGGAGCGCATGGAGCAGGGGCACGAGGGAGGAGCGCATGGAGGAGAGGCGCGAGGGAGGAGGGCATGGAGCAGGGACGCGAAGGAGGAGCGCATGGAGCAGGGTCACGAGGGAGGAGTGGCACATAGAGCAGGGGCAACGAGGGAGGAGGACATGGAGCAGGGCGCAAAGGGGAGAGGGAGGGCATGGAGCAGGGGCACGAGGTGAGGAGGGCATGGAGGCAGGGGTGCGAGGGAGGAGGGCATAGAGCAGGGGGACGAGGGAGGAGGGCATGGAGCAGGGGCGCGAGGGAGGAGGGCATAGAGGAGGGCATGGAGCAGGGGCATGAGGGAGGAGCACGTGGAGCAGGGGTGCGAGGGAGGAGGGCATGGAGCAGGGGCACGAGGGAGGAGGGCATGGAGCAGGGGCACGAGGGAGGAGGGCATGGAGCAGGGGTGCAAGGGAGGAGCGCAAGGAGCAGGGGCACGAGGGAGGAGCCCATGGAGCAGGGGCACGAGGGAGGAGCGCATGGAGGAGAGGCGCGAGGGAGGAGGGCATGGAGCAGGGGCACGAGGGAGGAGTGCGTGGAGCAGGGGTGCGAGGGAGGAGGGCATGGAGCAGGGGCATGAGGGAGGAGGGCATGGAGCAGGGGCACGAGGGAGGAGTGCGTGGAGCAGGGGTGCGAGGGAGGAGGGCATGGAGCAGGGGCATGAGGGAGGAGGGCATGGAGCAGGGGCACGAGGGAGGAGTGCGTGGAGCAGGGGCACACGGTGAGAGCGCATGGAGCAAGGGCACAAAGGAGGAGCACATGGAGCAGAGGCAAGAGGGAGGAGCGCGTGGAGTTGGAGCACAAGAGAGGAGGGGACGGAGCACGGGCACGATGGAGCAGCGCGTGGAGCAGGGGCACGAGGGAGGAGTGCATGGAGCAGGGGCATGAGGGTGGAGGGCAAGGAGCAGGGGCACGAGGGAGTAGTGCATAATGCTGGGGCATGAGGGAGGAGCGCGCAGAGCAGGAGCACAAGGGAGTAGAATATGGAGCAGAGGCACAAGGGAGGAGCGCGTGGAGCAGGGGCACGAGAGAGGAGCACATAGAGCAGGGGCGCAGGGAGGAGCACATAGAGCAGGGGCGGGGAGGAGCGCATGGAGCAGGGGCTCAGAAGGAGGAGCACAAGAGCAGGGTGCAAGGGAGGAGCACATAGAGCAGGGGGCGAGGGAGGGTATGGAGCAGTAGCTAAATATGCATGGAGCCAAGGCATGGGGAAAAGCGTAGAGTAGAGACAATGGGAGGGTGTGGAGAGGAGATATGGGGAGTGCACTTTTTCTTATAGTGTGTGAGCCAGAGTTATACACATTAATGAGAGGGACACCAGGAGCACATGACGCTGACGCTCTGGGTACGGGGTGAGGAGCCCATTCTCCTTTCTTGGGTTCCTGACATCACTTGCAGTCGCTGCTTCTGCTGCTGGTTGATATCAGATCAGCACATGAGATGCTGCATTTATAGACAAACAAAGGCCTCATATCTCACATCCACCACTGCTGATCCACTGAACAACCTCACACGATTTACCAAGAGGACCTCACCCTCATTACCTCACTCCTCACCCTCATTACCTCACTCCCCACCCTCATTGCCTCGCTCCTCACCCTCATTGCTCCTCACCCTCATTGCTCCTCACCCTCATTGCTTTGCTGCACACTGTCATTGCTCCTCATCCTCATTGCTCCTCACCCTCATTGCTCCTTACCCTCATTGCTGCACACTGTCATTGCTCCTCACCCTCATTGCTGCACACTGTCATTGCTCCTCACCCTCATTGCTGCACACTGTCATTGCTCCTCACCCTCATTGCTCCTCACCCTCATTGCTCCTCAGCCTCATTCCTCCTCACCCTCATTGCTCCTCACCCTCATCGTTCCTCACCCTCATTGCTCCTCACCCTCATTTCTCCTCACCCTCATTGCTCCTCACCCTCATTGCTCCTCATCCTCAGGCCCAGCCATTATCACTCATATAAAGTTTTCCAGGACTTCTTACATCCAGGACTTTGTGTATTTTGGTTTATTTTCCGCCTCCTCCGGATCCTCACATTACTAATATTAACACCGCACTTTTCTCAGTTCATCTGTCTATAGAGAAGGTGTCAGAAAATTTGCAAAGAAACAAGTGGCGCCTTCCCTCGGGCGTTTTACCGAAGCTGCCCTGAGGTCAGAGACCCACAGATCTGAAGCGGGGCTCCTGACACTGAATGTCCCCGTCCTCGTCCTCATCCTCATCCTCAGCTCATTAATAATCTGCTTATCCAGAGACACAATTTCATCAGCAGAGGATCAGCGGCCGCTCCACAGCACGTCACACAGGGGTCCAGATCATCCACCGGTGCTGCTCCAACACAAGCAGGAGGACGATATACAGCTCATATTGTGTCATACAGCGCCCGAATAAAGATATACAGCTCATATGTGTCATACAGGCCCGAATAAAGATATACAGCTCATATTGTGTCATACAGCGCCCCAATAAAGATATACAGCTCATATTGTGTCATACAGCGCCCGAATAAAGATATACAGCTCATATTGTGTCATACAGCGCCCCAATAAACCCTCTGCACAAAACCCAATTATGAGCATCACAGAGTATATAAATATTACTGCAATACTGAGGCTAAAACCATTATACAGTGTCTGATAGCGCCATACTTCACCTAAACATTACTGCTATACAATCCCAAAATACTAATATCACACAGAAACTAAATATTAGCATTATAGAGTGCACAGTCTTTAATATCGCCCGGTTTCTACATTCCTCAACACTGACATTATGACACCAAGAAGAAGTGGTCAATAATGGAGATGACAGGATGGAGACGGCACTGATTTGCAAAGGATGAAAAATGGAAACATCACATTTCTCCAGTCTGGAGTCTGAAGGGCAGAAATCCTGGCACTTCCAGCCTCAGTTACGATCACTAAGGTCATTAATGCACTTGGGTAAATCATCAAGATCCTCTGCTGGCAGCTTCTTTGTAATCACCGACCAATGATCTCCCAGATATACTTGGCGAAGGCAAGACTGGAGATGCTGCAGCTATGGAAGACAAGTCTGGAGATGCTGCAGCCACAGGAGACAAGTCTGGAGACGCTGCAGCCATCAGAAACAAGTCTGGAGATGCCGCAGACATGTAAGACAAGTGTGGAGATGCTGCAGCCATAGGAGACAAGTCTGGAGATGCTGCAGCCATAGGAGACAAGTCTGGAGATGCTGCAGCCATGGGAGACAAGTCTATAGATGCTGCAGCCATGGAAGAGAAGTCTGGAGACACTCCAGCCATGGGAGACAAGTCCGGAGATGCTGCAGCCATAGGAGACAAGTCTGGAGATGCTGCAGTCATAGGAGACAAGTCCACAGATGCTGCAAGCATAGCAGACAAGTCTGGAGAAACTGCAGATATGGAGACAAGTCTGGAGATGCTGCAGCCATGGGAGACAAGTCTATAGATGCTGCAGCCATGAATAGAAGTCTGGAGACACTGCAGTCATGGGAGACAAGTCCGGAGATGCTGCAGCCATAGGAGACAAGTCCGGAGATGCTGCAAGCATAGGAGACAAGTCTGGAGAAACTGCAGATATGGAGACAAGTCTGGAGATGCTGCAGCCATGGGAGACAAGTCTGGAAATGTGGCAGCTCTGGGAGACAAGTCTGGAGATGCTGCAGCCATGGGAGACAAGTCCAGAGACGCTGCAGACATGGGAGACAAGTCTGGAAATGCTACAGCCATGAGAGACAAGTCTGGACATGCTGCAGACATGGGGGACAAGTCTGGAGATGCTGCAGCCATGAGAGACAAGTCTGGAGATGCTGCAGCCATGAGAGACAAGTCTGGAGATGCTGCAGACATGGGGGACAAGTCTGGAGATGCTGCAGCCATGGCAGATGTACTTAGTCACTGCAGCCATGGGAGCAGGTTCAGGCCATGTAGGCGACTTACAGGAACATGCAGTCTGTAGCTGAGTTGGAAAACTGCCCTTGAGACATTGGAGAAGTGGCTGCACCATTGGTTCTACCACCAAATCACTGTAATGCTGAGTTGTGGAGCACCAGGACCAGGAGGCTTCCATACATCATGCTCTCCACACCATCATCCCAGGAGCAGGACTGCTGTCATGTTCTCTTCTAAAGGCCTCTTCGTGATGTTGCCTATGTGGTATCTTGACCAATCTCCTGTTATCTCCTGTGTCCAAGACAATGTGTGATCCTGAGGACAGACCTTCCTTCCATTGTTTTCCTCTGCACCATGATCACTCTTGAGAACTTCATAGTGATCCTCCTCCTGGAAGCTGCCAGCAGAGGATCTTGATCATTTCTACATTAAGTGACAGAATCTTCCTCAGACGACCATTACTGACCTCGGTGTGGCAGCCGAGGCTCAGACTCCAGGCTGGAAATATGCAGATATTTGGAAAATATGTCCATCATTTGCAGATCAGTGACGTCTCCGTCCTTCCAGAATCCGGCCACTATTACGTTCACGTTTTAATGTGTGGTATCATATAATGCCAGATGTGAGTTATCTGCATGACACTATTATTGTGTGTATCATATAGTGCAGAGGTATTATACAATATCCACAGAATACCGCCATATAATCTCCAAACTATGCACATATGTAGCCGGTATCATACAGTGAGCACACTGGGGTCATACAGTGTAACCGCTCTGTGCTGTACACACACAGCAGGTACATAGGAAATACCAGGTCCACATCATACAAATAATAGGGAAACCATGCAGAAGTAAGGCTGCTTTCACATCAGCGGTTTTCGCCGATCGCGGCAGATGTGGTGAAAAAAACGCAACTGCCGCGATTACCGCATAACAGCCGCACTTGCGGCACAGTTGCGGCAAGCCCCATACAATGTATATGCGGGCTTGCAGCAGGTGCAGCAAGTGCGGTATCGGCACTTGCGGTAGGTGCGGCCGCGAAAAAACCACGGCATACCGCGTTTTTTTCCGCGGCCGCACCTGCCGCAAGTGCCGAAACCGCACTGGCCGCACCTGTCGCACACTTACCGCAAGCCCCATAGACATTTCATGGGGCTTGCCACAACTGTGCCACAAGTGCAGCCATTATGCGGTAATCGCGGCAGTTGCGGTTTTTTCACCGCATCTGCCGCGATCGGTGAAAACCGCTGATGTGAAAGCAGCCTTATCTGCCATACTGTGCCAAAATAGAAGTGTTACAAAACCCACACTCACCAAACCAATGATAGACGGATGGTATAACCTGGGGATCTGGTGTGATCCTTCAGGCAGTTTCCAGTGTGATCCTGCAGGAGGTTTCTGGTGTGATCCTTCAGGCAGTTTCCAGTGTGATCCTGCAGGAGGTTTCTGGTGTGATCCTGCAGGAGGTTTCTGGTGTGATCCAGCAGGGGGTTTCTGGTGTGATCCAGCAGGGGAGTTCTGGTGTGATCCAGCAGGGGGTTTCTGGTGTGATCCCGCAGCGGGTTTCTGGTGTGATCCAGCAGGGGGTTTCTGGTGTGATCCAGCAGGGGGTTTCTGGTGTGATCCAGCAGGGGGTTTCTGGTGTGATCCAGCAGGGGGTTTCTGGTGTGATCCAGCAGGGGGTATCGGGTGTTATCCCACAGGGGGTATCTGGTGTTATCCCACAGGGGGTATCTGGTGTGATCCTGCAGGGGGGCTTCTGGTGTGATCCTGCAGGGGGTTTCTGGTGTGATCTCGCAGCAAGTTTCCGGTGTGATCCCACAGGAGTTATCTGGTGTGATCCCACAGGAGGTTTCTGGTGTAATCCTGCAGGGGTTTTCCAGTGTGATCCTACAGTGGGTATCTGGTGTGACCCTATGGAAGTTTCCGCTTTGATCCAGCAGGGGGTATCTGGAATAATCCTGCAGGGGGGTCCAGTGTGATCCTGTGGGGGATTTCTGGTGTGATCCTGCGGAGGGTTTCTGGTGTGATCCTGCAGGGGGTTTCCGGTGTGATCCCACAGGGGGTTTCTGGTGTGATCCTGCAGGGGAGTTTCTGGTGTGATCCTGCAGGGGAGTTTCTGGTGTGATCCTGCAGGGGGTTTCTGGTGTGATCCAGCAGGGGGTTTCCGGTGTGATCCCACAGGGGGTTTCCGGTGTGATCCTGCAGGGGGGTTTCTGGTGTGATCCAGCAGGAGGTTTCTGGTGTGATCCAGCAGGGGGTTTGGTCCTGTCCAGTATTCTATGTGACGCCTCCGTTGACTGTACAAACCTAGAAATTACATTAAAGTATTAAAGCAAAATTGACGCCCAAATTCTACAAGCTGAAAAACTGAATGGTCCGATGATTTCTATCCGCACTCAGATACAAGAGCAGGCGACAGGTGCTGGATACAAGAGGACGCACTGATACACTGTAACGAGCACAGCAGCTGTGTCAGGTGACCACAGGCAGAACAGGGTTAAAGTGAGAGAGAAGAAAGAAAGGAAGAAAGAAAGGAAGAAAGGAAATCCATTCACTGACAGCAAACAGGAAAGCAACAGATACAAAGTCTAGAGAACGATACAGAACGTCTGGAGGAACCTGAGGATTCTGGAGAACTTGTATCTCAGATCCCATCATCATCACCTTCTTCATCATTATCTTCATCACCTTCATCATCATCATCATCATCATCGTCATCATCTTCATCATCGTCACCTCTGCTGGTGTTAGTGAATAGAATTCTAATTGGATCAATCCTGATCTGACTGAGCCCAAGTGACAGAGGAGCAGAGCTCGTTACAGTGTGTCAGTGCAGATTGCAGTGTTACCGCCTCTGGCCCAGCGCTAATTGCCGCAGCCGGAGGGATTGTCATTGCCGGGGGCTAGAAAGGAAGAACATTACAATTAGTGGCGGCTACATCTCCCACCACGTCCCGGGGGCCCCGGCTCCCACCGAGCCGCACATACAACAGTAACCCCTAACACTCCAGCATCGGTCACAACTATGGAGGCAGATGATAGAAAGATAGATAGATAGATAGATAGATAGATAGATAGATAGATAGATAGATAGAGGGATAGATAGATGATAAATATTATATATATATAATAATAGATAGATAATGATAAATACATATATAATGATTGATAACGATGTGTCCACGAGCCGCACCCCTGACATCGTTATCTATACATGTGACACCTCACTAACGATGTGTCCACGAGCCGCACCCCTGACATCGTTATCTATACATGTGACACCTCACTAACGATGTGTCCACCAGCCGCACCCCTGACATCGTTATCTATACATGTGACACCTCACTAACGATGTGTCCACGAGCCGCACCCCTGACATCGTTATCTATACATGTGACACCTCACTAACGATGTGTCCACGAGCCGCACCCCTGACATCGTTATCTATACATGTAACGCCTCACTAACGATGTGTCCACGAGCCGCACCACTGACATCGTTATCTATACATGTGACACCTCACTAGCGATGTGTCCACGAGCCGCACCCCTGACATCGTTATCTATACATGTGACACCTCACTAACGATGTGTCCACGAGCCGCACCCCTGACATCGTTATCTATACATGTGACACCTCAATAACCATGTGTCCACGAGCCGCACCCCTGACATCGTTATCTATACATGTGACACCTCACTAACGATGTGTCCACGAGCCGCACCCCTGACATCGTTATCTACACATGTGACGCCTCACTAACGATGTGTCCACGAGCCGCACCCCTGACATCGTTATCTATACATGTGACACCTCGCTAACGATGTGTCCACGAGCCGCACCCCTGACATCGTTATCTATACATGTAACGCCTCACTAACGATGTGTCCACGAGCCGCGCCCCTGACATCGTTATCTATACATGTGACACCTCACTAACGATGTGTCCACGAGCCGCACCCCTGACATCGTTATCTATACATGTGACACCTCACTAACGATGTGTCCACGAGCCGCACCCCTGACATCGTTATCTATACATGTGACACCTCACTAACGATGTGTCCACGAGCCGCACCCCTGACATCGTTATCTATACATGTGACACCTCACTAACGATGTGTCCACGAGCCGCACCCCTGACATCGTTATCTATACATGTGACACCTCACTAACGATGTGTCCACGAGCCGCACCACTGACATCGTTATCTATACATGTGACGCCTCACTAACGATGTGTCCACGAGCCGCACTCCTGACATCGTTATCTATACATGTGACACCTCGCTAACGATGTGTCCACGAGCCGCACCCTGACATCGTTATCTATACATGTGACACCTCACTAACGATGTGTCCACGAGCCGCACCCCTGACATCGTTATCTATACATGTAACGCCTCACTAACGATGTGTCCACGAGCCGCACCACTGACATCGTTATCTATACATGTAACGCCTCACTAACGATGTGTCCACGAGCCGCACCCTGACATCGTTATCTATACATGTGACACCTCACTAACGATGTGTCCACGAGCCGCACCCCTGACATCGTTATCTATACATGTGACACCTCACTAACGATGTGTCCACGAGCCGCACCCTGACATCGTTATCTATACATGTGACACCTCACTAACGATGTGTCCACGAGCCGCACCCTGACATCGTTATCTATACATGTGACCCTCACTAACGATGTGTCCACGAGCCGCACCCTGACATCGTTATCTATACATGTGACCCTCACTAACGATGTGTCCACGAGCCGCACTCCCCGCACCCTGACATCGTTATCTATACATGTGACACCTCACTAACGATGTGTCCACGAGCCGCACACTGACATCGTTATCTATACATGTGACCCTCACTAACGATGTGTCCACGAGCCGCACCCTGACATCGTTATCTATACATGTGACACCTCACTAACGATGTGTCCACGAGCCGCACCCTGACATCGTTATCTATACATGTGACACCTCACTAACGATGTGTCCACGAGCCGCACCCCTGACATCGTTATCTATACATGTGACACCTCACTAACGATGTGTCCACGAGCCGCACCACTGACATCGTTATCTATACATGTGACACCTCACTAACGATGTGTCCACGAGCCGCACCCCTGACATCGTTATCTATACATGTGACACCTCACTAACGATGTGTCCACGAGCCGCACCCCTGACATCGTTATCTATACATGTGACACCTCACTAACATGTGTCCACGAGCCGCACCCTGACATCGTTATCTATACATGTGACACCTCACTAACGATGTGTCCACGAGCCGCACCCCTGACATCGTTTATACTGTGACCTCACTAACGTGTGTCACGAGCCGCACCTGACATCGTTATCTATCATGTGACACTCATACGATGTGTCCACGAGCCGCACCCTGACATCGTTATCTATACATGTGACACCTCACTAACGATGTGTCCACGAGCCGCACCCCTGACATCGTTATCTATACATGTGACACCTCACTAACGATGTGTCCACGAGCCGCACCCCTGCATCACTATCAGTACACTCATACATGTGCCGACCACACCTTACACAGTACACTAACGATGTGTCCACGAGCCGCACCCCTGACATCGTTATCTATACATGTGACACCTCACTAACGATGTGTCCACGAGCCTGCACCCTGACATCGTTATCTATACATGTGACACCTCACTAACGATGTGTCCACGAGCCGCACCCTGACATCGTTATCTATACATGTGACGCCTCACTAACGATGTGTCCACGAGCCGCACCCTGACATCGTTATCTATACATGTGACCCTCACTAACGATGTGTCCACGAGCCGCACCCCTGACATCGTTATCTATACATGTGACACCTCACTAACGATGTGTCCACGAGCCGCACCCCTGACATCGTTATCTATACATGTGACACCTCACTAACGATGTGTCCACGAGCCGCACCCCTGAGATCGTTATCTGTACATGTGACACCTCACTAACGATGTGTCCACGAGCCTCACCCTGACATCGTTATCTATACATGTGACACCTCACTAACGATGTGTCCACGAGCCGCACCCCTGACATCGTTATCTATACATGTGACACCTCACTAACGATGTGTCCACGAGCCGCACCCCTGACATCGTTATCTATACATGTGACACCTCACTAACGATGTGTCCACGAGCCGCACCCCTGACATCGTTATCTATACATGTGACACCTCACTAACGATGTGTCCACGAGCCGCACCCCTGACATCGTTATCTATACATGTGACACCTCACTAACGATGTGTCCACGAGCCGCACCCCTGACATCAATATCTATACATGTGACACCTCACTAACGATGTGTCCACGAGCCGCACCCCTGACATCATTATCTATACATGTGACACCTCACTAACGATGTGTCCACGAGCCGCACCCTGACATCGTTATCTATACATGTGACACCTCACTAACGATGTGTCCACGAGCCGCACCCCTGACATCGTTATCTATACATGTGACACCTCACTAACGATGTGTCCACGAGCCGCACCCCTGACATCGTTATCTATACATGTGACACCTCACTAACGATGTGTCCACGAGCCGCACCCCTGACATCGTTATCTATACATGTGACACCTCACTAACGATGTGTCCACGAGCCGCACCCCTGACATCGTTATCTATACATGTGACACCTCACTAACGATGTGTCCACGAGCCGCACCCCTGACATCGTTATCTATACATGTGACACCTCACTAACCATGTGTCCACGAGCCGCACCCCTGACATCGTTATCTATACATGTGACACCTCACTAACGATGTGTCCACGAGCCGCACCCTGACATCGTTATATATACATGTACACCCCTAACCATGTGTCCACGAGCCGCACCCTGACATCGCTATCTATACATGTGACACCTCACTAACGATGTGTCCACGAGCCGCACCCCTGACATCGTTATCTATACATGTAACACCTCACTAACGATGTGTCCACAAGCCGCACCCCTGACATCGTTATCTATACATGTGACACCTCACTAACGATGTGTCCACGAGCCGCACCCCTGACATCGTTATCTGTACATGTGACACCTCACTAACGATGTGTCCACGAGCCGCACCCCTGACATCGTTATCTATACATGTGACATCTCACTAACGATGTGTCCACGAGCTGCACCCTGACATCGTTATCTATACATGTGACGCCTCACTAACGATGTGTCCACGAGCCGCACCCCTGACATCGTTATCTATACATGTGACACCTCACTAACGATGTGTCCACGAGCCGCACCCCTGACATCGTTATCTATACATGTGACACCTCACTAACGATGTGTCCACGAGCCGCACCCCTGACATCGTTATCTATACATGTGACACCTCACTAACGATGTGTCCACGAGCCGCACCCCTGACATCGTTATCTGTACATGTGACACCTCACTAACGATGTGTCCACGAGCCGCACCCCTGACATCGTTAATCATGTGACACTACTAAAATGTGTCACGAGCGCACCCTACATCGTTATATACATGTGACGCTCATAGTGTGTCCACGAGCCGCACCCCTGACATCGTTATCTATACATGTGACACCTCACTAACGATGTGTCCACGAGCCGCACCCCTGACATCGTTATCTATACATGTGACACCTCACTAACGATGTGTCCACGAGCCGCACCCCTGACATCGTTATCTATACATGTGACACCTCACTAACGATGTGTCCACGAGCCGCACCCCTGACATCGTTATCTATACATGTGACACCTCACTAACGATGTGTCCACGAGCCGCACCCCTGACATCGTTATCTATACATGTGACACCTCACTAACGATGTGTCCACGAGCCGCACCCCTGACATCGTTATCTATACATGTGACACCTCACTAACGATGTGTCCACGAGCCGCACCCCTGACATCGTTATGTATACATGTGACACCTCACTAACGATGTGTCCACGAGCCGCACCCCTGACATCGTTATCTATACATGTGACACCTCACTAACGATGTGTCCACGAGCCGCACCCCTGACATCGTTATCTATACATGTGACACCTCACTAACCATGTGTCCACGAGCCGCACCCCTGACATCGTTATCTATACATGTGACACCTCACTAACGATGTGTCCACGAGCCGCACCCCTGACATCGTTATGTATACATGTGACACCTCACTAACGATGTGTCCACGAGCCGCACCCCTGACATCGTTATCTATACATGTGACACCTCACTAACGATGTGTCCACGAGCCGCACCCCTGACATCGTTATCTATACATGTGACATCTCACTAACGATGTGTCCACGAGCCGCACCCCTGACATCGTTATCTATACATGTGACACCTCACTAACGATGTGTCCACGAGCCGAACCCCTGACATCGTTATCTATACATGTGACACCTCACTAACGATGTGTCCACGAGCCGCACCCCTGACATCGTTATCTATACATGTGACACCTCACTAACGATGTGTCCACGAGCCGCACCCCTGACATCGTTATCTATACATGTGACACCTCACTAATGATGTGTCCACGAGCCGCACCCCTGACATCGTTATCTATACATGTGACACCTCACTAACGATGTGTCCACGAGCCGCACCCCTGACATCGTTATCTATACATGTGACACCTCACTAACGATGTGTCCACGAGCCGCACCCCTGACATCGTTATCTATACATGTGACACCTCACTAACGATGTGTCCACAAGCCGCACCCCTGACATCGTTATCTATACATGTGACACCTCACTAACGATGTGTCCACGAGCCTCACCCCTGACATCGTTATCTATACATGTGACACCTCACTAACGATGTGTCCACGAGCCACACCCCTGACATCGTTATTGAGTTCCCTCACAAAATCATAGTGTGTGACGGCCGCCATAGATAGATACATAGATAGATAGATAATAGATAGACAGATAGATAATAGATAGACAGATAGATAGATAGATAATAGATAGACAGATAGATAATAGATAGACAGATAG